>JAGDQP010067832.1:0-11099 GCA_022664845.1 Lepisma saccharinum
TTTAGGTATTTCCGCAACACTACTCCGTATTTTTCCACTACGTCCGTGAATCTGACTTCCTATCAACCCCATTCATATACTGTATGTAAGAAAAGAACGGTTTGATTTTTCTGTGATACAATATACCATATTGTACTTTTTCCCAAAAAATATACAGTATATTGAAAAATCAATCTTCTTCCTGGAAAAGACAAATACTTTAAGAATGAATATTAAAACACTTATTTTCAATCTTTTATTTAATACTGAACGACCGAAGAAACAAGAGGCTTCGTATGCAGAAGGTCTTGGGTTCACTACCAAAGACCACTCCATAGTTTCCGTCGGGCACACAAGACAAATATCAGGCTGGTACGTTGAATGAGGCTAGGATCTTTTCCCTTGTTTGTTGTTAAACGTCTGCAATGTAAGTGTCCTCTGAGCTTGATTTGGAGTTGTATGAAATATAAAAATGGTTAAAGGTAACCTCTGTGCAATGCGCATGCGCTCCGTTCCTACTGAAAAAGAAGCTAGCGTTCCCGCTAGAATAGCAATTTTGCTAGTAGTCCTTCCCATATCGGTCCTGGTTTAAGGCAATGGTAAACAATGGTTCACCTTGCCAAATGATCTTCTAATCAAGAGGATAATCGTCTTGCGCAATAGTTTCATAGTGAAAAAAATAAAGTAGTTTTTACTAACTTCGTTTTCAAGGCAAAGCTTTTGTTCATAAGTAGATTTCTTAGTTTCTCTAAATCGAAATTCCGTTTTGTCTAAATTCGTTTTTTTGTTCTAATTAAAACGTTCTTTTAGTTGCACA
This sequence comes from Lepisma saccharinum, assembly GCA_022664845.1. Lineage (NCBI taxonomy): Eukaryota > Metazoa > Arthropoda > Insecta > Zygentoma > Lepismatidae > Lepisma > Lepisma saccharinum. The sequence goes on from JAGDQP010067832.1 coordinate 797, forward strand.
CTTAAAAATATTATCGTGTTAATGTTTGAATTAAATATCGATTTCTCGAAGTGTCCACACTATTTCTTTTATTGTTATGAAACGTGTGACGTAAAAGAAATAAACAATGCGAGGATGACACCTTCAACTCGGAATTTCGCGGATCCTGATCGGTTTGGCCACCCCATGTCTAAAGACGCAGCAGCCCATGGTCCCTAACAGAATCTTTAGCCCAGAGTGGTAGTCAATAGTCCAGGGCCCCCCAAAGAGCTTAATCCAGCACTGGTAATGCATTCATTGGTAATGAAGATGTGACCTTGGAAATAGTGATCAAATTGTTCACCGGTATATCATTTGCACCTCAGCCGTCCTACTGCGAACTTAATTTCTCTGAAATAATAAATTCTTCAAATGTCTATCATTCATACACTGAAGTCGCAGTAGAAGTTGCTAACAAAATATTCTTCATGCGCAAACACTGCTATTGTATTACATGTGTGTTATATGTATGTGTCATTGTATTGTCCTATACATAAAGTGGATTCTTCTAATATTTCTGTGAATACGTGATAAGACTTGGACAAAAGAAGAAAAGAAAGGAAATACGTTTGATATGTCTTTCAGTTGTAAATAAAAGAAACACGTTAAGTGTCCAGTCTTTATGTGTAACATATCAATTGTCGTTCCGAGAACGTATGGAATTCTATATGCTAATACACACCTTAATACGCAATAAGTACGCCGTAGAGGATGTTTAGATATCTTTTCCTGGAAACTTAGTGCGAAGTTCAGGGTCAATACGATTCGAAGAGAAAAGACGAGGTAGATAGAACCTTTGAGTTGGACCGTTGAATATTTTTTTTTAGTTGAGCGAGACAAGGTCTGTAGCTACAATTTGAATTTTATTTATGATCTTTAGGCATCTAAGGCTCAGGCTGGGATAGGGGAGAGGACAGGATTCGGGAAGGTGTCAGGGCCTATGTTAAAGATGCCACCCCGGTATTTACCTGGTGTGACTGAAGAGAAACCTTGGAAAAACCTCAGTCCAGATGGTCGATCGCTGGGACACAACCTCACGAATGCTACGTCAACGTTCTATCACTGAGCTACGGCGCGGCGGCTCGGTTCAAGGTCTTTAGCATTCAACTCATATGCCACTCTGACTCCTACGGTCCAACAGCCACAGATGCCAAATTGGACGTTGTGATAACGCTTCGTGAGTACATATTTCGTAGACTATAGAGATCGCATATCACGTGTTAGATATTTATAGTGAAAATATGTATAGTTGCGATAAAATATGTAGAGTTGCGGTGAAATATGTGTAGTTGCGGTAAAATATGTATAGTAGCTTAATAATCTATAGTTTCGTATTTCAGAATTGACGCCTAAGATATCCGAAGTGGTAAACTGGTAATAGCCTCAAATTTGGCAAGCGTAGATTTTTTAAGCCATAGAACTCGGAGATGTTGGATGTACACTGAAAAGAAAAAGATCTAAGATCAGCCATGTTTTGGAGCCTTTTTTCATTTTTCAGTTGTAAATATGGAGAAGCTTAAATCAGTCTCTTCGCAGGACGTTTTTAGAGATACGAGCTGTAATGGCGCTGTGCCAATAAAAAACACGTTTTATCTCAATTATTTTCACCGCTTTGAAAGCCTTCCTAGTACTTTAATTAGTGCATCGTTTATGATTTATCGGACTGTTACCGAGCGACCGTAGCTCAGTGGTAGAGCGTTGGCTTAAACTTCCGGAGGTCGTGGGTTCAATCCCAGCATTCGACCATCCTGACTGAGGTTTTACCAGGGTTTTTCATCAGTCACACCTTGCTAATGCCGGAATGGTACTTTCAACTTAGGCCCTTTTCAACATCTTCCCGCATCCTTTCCTCTCCTTTATCCCGGCCTGAGTTTTAGGTACCTAAAGGTCATAAATGAAACTTAAAAAATATTGATATGTTTTTTACCATTGTAAGACGTTCATTTTCGGCTCCATATTGGAAGCCCTGTATCTTGAAAATGAAGCGGTCAAAGATAACTTTCATCCTTCCTTTTCGTCACCAACGAAGTTTGTCTGTTGAATTCTGCTACATTCTGATATATATAAAATCACAGCCAAATCATGTATTCGAAAATGTCACCATTAATCTCAATACACTTGCGGGCGCGCACCAGCAATGATTGTGTACATTGGCGCAGGGCCTCCCTGTTGCGACCGCTGCGACCCCGAAGATCCTCTGGTGTGTTCAGCGTACGGAGTACCATGACATTCGACGCACAATGTAACCCGCTTCCTTAACACAATACCCAGGTCGGTGGATAGGACTCTTTGGACCAGTTCAATTGCCACCTCGATCGCCCGACTTGTTACCCATGGATTACGGGATTTGGGGCTGGTTAAAAGACAAGGTGTGTGCTCCTCAATTATGTACCTTTAATCTTGAGAGAGAGAGAGAGAGAGTTTCAAACTGTTCTAGAAACAGAATCCAGCAAATAAGTTATCAAAAAATGTATCTATTTATCGTTAGTCATAATTGTATCTATGTTGTCTGAAAATGTTTTCCGGTGTCATAATCCACATAACTCTTCTTCTCTCGTATTTCGTTGTATCTATGTGTTTTACTAACCTTGACAAAGTCATGAAAACGAGAAAGAAACGTGTTATGAAAACACTAAACAATAACACCTATGTGAAATAAAAGAAAACAATAATATTTCTGGAATTTTTAAAATTTTATCAGTGCCTATGACCAGTTATAGACCTATTCTGACATGATATATCGGGAAACTTCGGGAATGAGAAAAAAAAGACAACTACCAACATAGTCAATGGTAGTATAATTTCTCTCATTAGCTTATATTAATTTTTCAAGAGTCAATAACTTCCGTTTGAATGCATTGTTTTGAAGAAATGTATTTTCGTTACTAACCTCTCTGTGTAATCCTCTTCTCTTTCCTTTTTGTAGTGTTAGCTTTAGTGGATGTTTACAATCAATTTGAATTTAACGGGAAAATTAAGACTGTAAGAAAAAAGCACTTCTTTTATTACATTTAGTGCTAATTATAGAGGTTTATTTGTCTACGTAATGGAACACTTTGACAAACATTTTGCTTTAAACAGTTGAGTTTACGACTCTTTAACGAGTCCATAATGAGAGAGGCCAAAGAAATTACTTCATTTTAAATGCTTATTAAGTGGCAGTTTGATCTGAGTCACAAAACAATAAAATGGAAGGAGAAAGATAGGTGATAGGGTGTTTTATTTACATAACGTTGTGTAGGCCAGACAGGCAGCCACGGTCTAAGCTTGTCACATGTCTGACGGATGATGACCGTTGACGGACACTTCTTTGGGAGAAGGAAAGGAATGTTTGCAGCAAGATTTGAATCGACGCGCCTCCTCAGTGCTGACTCGAAGACGCAGCCTCAACCATTAGACCACGGTGCTCGATAGGTAGTGGGATATTCAGAGAAGAAAATTTCCCGGATAAGTGTGTTCAATCTCGAGACAAATTTGCGACTCGAATACCCCTCAGCAAGGCGATCTCATAGTAATTTACCATGGTCTTCCGTTGGATAAAGGTGGTGTCATCGTTCTGAAAACGAGACCTACAGTTATAAGTGGACTTCAGACCACTTGAGTCCCAATTGAAGATAAAATCCCGTACCTCCTGTACGGTACTAATCATTTATCAATGTTTTCAAATCAATTTTGATCACCTTTACAGTAACTTACGGTCTCAAAATTGTGAGAAATGGGGAGATAATTAATCTTTCCTTGAATAACCTGCTGCTTTCCGCCGAACACTAATGATCATGACAGGGAAAACAGGAAGATTTTCTTGTCAATATCAGGACCAGATGCTACCCGTTGGCGTCCCTTCAATGGAGTGATTCGGAAGCGCAATTTGCCAAATACTGTTAGGTCTTGTCCTTAGAAGTTTATCAGCTCGTTTAGGACGTTAATAATTCATTCAGTCAGATATGCGACAGGCTTACCTTTTATCGTGCTTCCGTAGCTCAGTTGGAAGAGCATTACTTACCAATCGAAAGGTCCTAGCAACGATTACAGTGGACAATCGGATTCTGAGTCACACCAGGCAAATACCGGGATGATTGATACCTTGAAACTAGACAGTAACCGACTTTCTTCTAACATCGATTCCCCTACCGTATCCCTGCCTGAGCCAAAGTTGCCTAAATGCCTTATTAAAATCATTAATTCATTCATGCCTAGTGAATGGCTGTTTACTTGGGGCATGAATGTAAATTTTCCATACATGTATAAGATGCATGGGACAGCCTCTTAAAAGAGACGACATGGATCTATATAACCAGAGATGAACTTCAAATTGAGTTCGGCCGGGATATAACTGTCCTATTTTATATTTGCCTCAGCGTAAGGGAGAGAGGAGCCATTTTCTGACGACGATTATTTTTTTCGGTTGAGACTTACCTCAGCTTCATTTTTCTTCTTATGAGTTTCTGTTGCTGACGAAAAAGTTCCGTGGGAAGTAAACAACGCAGAGGGTATACCGCAGTGATTCTTAAACGACAAGAAACGTGACCCATTTTTGGAAACATGTAAACTTTTTTGTTGTGTGTGTGTTCTTATCTTGTTTATACTTTGGTTAAAAGGGACTGGGTCAGTAGTTCACCGTTGTGCATTTCCATATTCGATACGTGCTCTAGATAGGATACATAGATCTGACTGAAGATAGTTTTAGAATCGAGACTATCGCGGGTTATATCTCCACTCCGGCTAACTATTTTCGTCAAGGAAGACAATGTCAAACCAATACCGGTTCACCTTGTCCAGACAACTTCGCAGGGAAATTTTGTTAACGCATAAATCATTGCAAGGGAATGTTTCAAACTGTTTAACTTAGTCTGTAGTGTTACTTTAATTCCTGAATAATTACGCCAATTTAAAATATCAATAAGTTGTCCTACAGTCGCTAAAATAACTTTTGAATTTCGTTATATTTTTTGTCGTATTTTTACAGGAACTTTATTTAATTTTTCTATCAAGGTTTACACTTCCATTACAGTTGCTTCACAGTATCTTATTACTTTATTCTGTCCATATAACTCTGTCTTTATTAAAAGGGAAAGAGAAAGTCCTTTACGTTTTATATTGATAATCATGCTCCTCTCCCAGAATTTAGCAGAATCAAGAACCAGAAGAAAAAAAAAACTTTGAGAAATCATTTAAGTGAACTTAATAATAATAGACCGCATATCGAACAGGTAGTTTGTCCCTCTTCAAATTAAAAAAATGAACATAATTCCATAAAGTTCATCTTTCTCTTTTTTCGCTTAATTGATAATTATAGTGTATACATAATGGACCATATAAATCAAATGAAGTATATCATCTTAAACATAATGTACAACTGAATGTTAGAGCTTATGAGACTCAAGGACGGTATTTAAATCTTCCAAATAACAATAATTCAACTCTAGCACTGCCATCATTGAAAGCTATTAAAAACATATAAATCAAGAACAAGCATCTCTTTCACTTTGTATCTGTTAAAAGAAGAACATTAACCGGTCAGAATAAGACCTTATAATGGACATCCATTCCGGCATTCGTTTAGTACAACAGAGAAATTTCGGAACATAGGTGACACCAGATTTCAACTTGAGGACCTTCAAATTTTCAAGCGAGATCGTTATCTTTTGTCTCCACCCTCTGTGCATGGAATAAGCATTGTGCTAAGTTGTTTTAGGATCATTTTTATATTCATTTCTTTAGTTCACAATGGTTCGTGGTGTCCTCAAATCTTGTAACGTTAATTTAACTTATTTCCCGACGTCATACGTACAATGATGAATTTTGGCACACCGACGTAAGTCGGGTGATAGTACAATATTTCATTGTAACTTTCGTAAAAGTATATTTTAATATTTATTTTTTAATATGGACTTATTTATCCTAAAATAAATACTATCCTGCAACGATGTTGGGTTTTGACTGGTTGCAGAACACTTTAGCCTTTGGTTAACGAGATCTCCATGAGAAAAAGTTTCCAAGACCGAAATAACTAATAATAAAATAAAAACTTTTTAAAGACATACTTTTCTTAAACAAGTCGTACTGAAAATTAAAAAAAAAAAAATATGCATGGGGCGCGCCGATTCAATAATTTATAAAGTGACTGTACATGAGGGCGCACCTCATGCTTTTATCTTTAGTTATGCATAAAATTATATTTTACTTTCCAGCGCGAATTGTTTAAGAAAAGTATGTCTTTAAAAAGATTTTTACTATTATTAAAAAAAAAGGTCGTTTCAATTAAATTCATGCAATGTATGCATATATAATATTATAGAGTACATTTTGAATCCGTAAATAAACGAAGGACATTAAGGCATTCATACTTTTTAATCATGCATTTGATTGACTCTGTGTTTCTGTTTAACATGCAGCATGGTCGATTTTCGAGGAGAAATGGAAATTTATGAAACCTATATGTATAAATTAAAGATTTTTGTTTGCTTTCGCTTTAAGAATTCACTCAAAAGGATTGTCAATTGAATGCGGATAGTTTGTCGAAACTAACGAAAGCATGAAATATGCTCAAAGGACACTTAAGAATTGACAATAATTGTGTATGGATAGTAGCCTAAAGAGAATGTGAATAATAGCCGAGACATTTGTGTTAATTCTTTTGTTTTAATATTCTGAAACATTTGTATAAATTCTTTATTTGAACGATCTTGAGATATTTGTGTGAACTCTGTATTTGAATATTCTTGAGTAGTTTGTGTGAATTCTTTCTTTAAATGTTCTTGAGAAATTTGTATGAATATTTTTGAAAATTGAAAAGTTTTTTTGTCAGTCAACGTTACTGAAAATTTCAATGCAACTCAGAAAAATGATTGAAAATTTTTTAACAGTGAATATTCGTAGAACAAGTTGATCAATGTTTTCTCTTAATCAGACAGCTTATGTGAAGGTCGGTAGTAGGCTACCAGTGTATGGAAATCAGGTTAAGAGAAAAAGGCTATTAACACTTGCACGCTTTCATGTTGAAAGAATGAAGAAGAACAGCCTTTTCTACAACAACTGTTATACATCATGAATGACAATTAGAAAACGCACACGCCACTGGACAAGTGAGAACCAGATAGCGTTGTTGACAACTATTTTAAATTAGCAGTTGAATAGAATAATGAGTGGCACACGTGTGTATTCGTATGTGTAGGTAGAGAGAATGAATACTGGAATTTATGCTTCGTTTTACGTGCATGCATTACGGTCTATTTATTCTTTTTCGCTGGAAGCTATTTATATTATTAGTACGGGTTGTCAGAAAACCTCAAATCGTAACTTCATTGGATGAAAGTACAGGATGCATGGCTATTATAAGATCTCATTCCGACCGGTTAATGTTTTTGTTTTTCGTTTATAGATATAAAACGAAAAAGATGCTTCTTGTTTGATTTATATCTTTTTAATAGCTTGCAACGATGGCAGTGTTAGAGTTGAATTATTGTTATTTGGAAGATTTAAATACCGTCCTTGAGTCTCATAAGCTCTAATATTCAGTTGTACATTATGTTTAAGATGATACACTTCATTTGATTTATATGGTCCATTATGTATACACTATAATTATCAATAAGCGAAAAAAGAAACATGAATTTTATGGAATTATGTTGATTTTTTTTTTTTTTAATTTGAAGAGAATTAGCAATTCGACGAGCTACCTTTTGATATGTAAATTATTACTACAAAGTTCATTTTTAAAAATCTCAAGGGTCCTTTTTCTGGTTCAGGATTCTGCTTAATTTTGGGAGGGGAGATTGATTATCAATATGAAGCAAATCAAGACTGTATAAGTGCTTCTAGTGTACTTTAACTTTTGACCTAAAGTCAGGGACGTTGCCAATTTTATTCACGGTTAAGGTCGAAACGTCAGTAAGATTTGCCACACATGATTAAGTATGAACGCTGGGAAGCATTGTCAATTTTTTGAAACGCCTGAAGGGAGGTAGGGGGTGGGGTCCGCACCCTTCCTCCTGCTGTTACGTCGCCGCTTGAATGTTTTGTTGTTGTTTCCGACATCCAAGGTTTGATTTTTTTTCAAGAGTGTACACATTTATTTATGGCGTTTAGGCATCTATGGCTCAGGCCGGTGTAGAGGAGAGGAAATGATGTGAGAAGGAGTCGGCCAAGCCCAGAGGTGCCATCGAGATATTTGCCTGGTATGACAGAGGAAAATTCTTGGGAAAACGTCACCAGGATAGTCGGCCGCCAACATCGAGTTTGGACCTCCCGAATCCGAAATTAATGCTCTATCAACTTAGCTACGGCGCTCGGTAAGAATCTACTTCTGTCTGAACAGACAGGGCCAAAAGTTGATACCTAGTCGTAAAATTTCATCTCCAAATAAATTTGGAATGGATTGAACGGTTTTAGTATGTAACTGTAACGTAAAAAGAATAATATGATTTTCTGAAAGTTACAAAAAACTGTACCGAAATCGGTCAATGCATTCGAAAGTTATTGGGGAAGAAATTTTACGACTAAGTAGGTCTACAGCTTTTGGCGTTGACTTTGCACGGGATGTGTTTTTCTTACAGTGTGGAGGGTATCCGGATACTATTTTAAGTTTTTTTTTAATAGAATACAGATTGGAAGAATACATGTTAAAAGAGTCATTCCTGTGTTTTTATACGCTTTATATTAACTTGCTCTGTAATCTTCTCTGGTACAAATTGTAATTGACTTTTAACTCACTTCCCATCATCCGATTTCTTTGAAATTTTGTAATAATCTTGCTTGCTTCCGATGACAATACAATATTCAATCATTAAATATGTGACATAATAATCCAGTTAACTCTAATTAATTAAATAATTGGAAATTATCCTTAAATGCACACAACGCCGCATCTGTTGTGTGAAGTTTTGGTTACATATCTCGCAGGGAGTTTAATATTCATCCATTATGCATAAAAATAATTAAAAAAGGATTTTAAAAAACACACTTTTTAAAGATGGACTAAAAAGTAAAAAATAATAAATTTATGAATCGAAAAATAAAAGCGTGGGTGCTCTTGCTTACCTTATCATAAAATCATAATATCTAAGAGCAACCACGCTTTTATTTTCCGATTCATAAGATTAATTCAATTTATTATTTTATACATTTTAGTCCATCTTAAAAAAAGCATGTTTTTTAAAAAATCCTTTCTTACCTATTTTTTTAACATATTTTAAAAAATACTGGACAAATGACAAGCAACAATAAAATTTCTAAAAAGCGACTCCAAAACTACTTATGGATGTGTATCGAATGAATTACTTGAGATCTTGACATTGTTTATTTTACTTGAGAATTCTGAATCGAATCCGCATAAGGGCGGACGAAATACGTCAGGCTTTCAAGTTTCTCATCGACAACTGAGTTCTTCGAATTATCGGTTAGTTCATTTAAAGATTTTCATAAGTTTTATCGGGTCGCTTTCCAAAATTTCAGTGCTGTTTGTTGTTTGTCCAGTATTTCCAAAAGTATTATAAAACACAGAGATTAGTTACTGAGGCCTGATAAGAAAAAAATTATATTGAGTTGGAGAGAGAGAGAGAGAGGGAGGAAGAGAGAGCTAGAGAAAGAGAAGGAAGAGAGAAAATAAAATAGAAAGAAGGAGAAAGAGAGTTGAACAGAGAGAGAGGGGAGAGAGACAAGAAGAAATAGAGAGAGGGGGATAGTTGGAGAGAGAGAAGAAGAGAGAGGAAGAAATAGAGAGAGAAAAGGAGAGGGAGAGAGTTGGAGAGAGAAAGAAAGATAGGGAGGAAGAGGTGGAGGGAAGGGTAGAAAAGAGAGAGGGAGAGAGAGTTGGAGAGAAAGGGGAAGAGGGAGAGAGAAGAAAGAGAGAGAGTTGTGGACGGGAAGTATACATATCGACACTGAGAATTATATTGTCATATCTTTGTAGGATTTTAATAGGGGGATACGACAGTATGATCTTCAGATGTCGATATAAATTCGTTAGAAAAAATAAACATAATTTTTTAGAAGTCTTAATAAACGTGGGTTAGAACAAAATCAAGGTTTAATGAAACTAAAAACAGAGTTTAAAAGAAGAACAAATATATTTATAGTCTAATAATCTTGGATTAGAACAAAATCAAAGTTTAATGAAACTAAAAGCGGAGTTTAAAAGAACAAATATGTTTATAGTGTAATAAACTTGGATTAGAACAAAATCAAAATTTAATGAAACTAAAAACAGAGTTTAAAAGAAGAACAAATATGTTTGGATTAGAACAAAATCAAAGTATAATGAAACTAAAAACAGAGTTTAAAAGAA
>JAGDQP010067833.1:0-11099 GCA_022664845.1 Lepisma saccharinum
GATAACCGAATAAGGCAATTCTATTGCATGCTCTCAATCATCCAGTATTCTTCTTACAGGTGTTTGTTTCCCTTACATGTGATCTCTCATCAGTCACCACTGCAAGCAACATATTTTCCTGATGAACATTAAATTAAATTTTTTGATCATTTTGTCTACAATGTTATCTTAATTTGTCTTCTAGAAAACAGAAAATGTAATCATAAGCAACTGCTGTCGCGAACCATCTTCAGTCGTTCGTTTCGATTTAATAGCAAACGAAACTATCGTGTAAACTCGGGTACGACATATTGTGCAAGAGTCTTGAGATTCTTGGATGGCCTCTGTGTTGAAAGATAAAATCGAAGTAAGCGGGTAGTGACAGTTAGTCGGTGTATGTGAGATAATTTACCTTGTTCCCTCTTAGCTAAGTTCAAGTCAGATCTTCCGCTTACGACGGCCTTCAATAAATAAATACATATTTCTGGTCCAAGCTCAACCTCTTTACACGAACAGTGGGAATTTCACAAGATATTGGTCCCAAATCAACGATATGTCGTTCTCCACAAATATGAAGCAATTTTCGAATTGGCCCTGAAAATGAGTAGTGTCCTTTTTTTTGCCCATCACGTTCTCGTAACAGGTAACGTACTGAAAGATCATTAAGATGAATTAAACACATGCACCATTGCATTGCTCCCTGAAAATGATTTTCCAGTGTCCTAATAATTCCACAGAGACCACATACATAATTTCATTAGCATAGCCGACAATATGTTGAATGAGGTGAGCGACTGACTGGTTGACGTAAGTCCTATGTATTTACTGTTGGGATCTTATGCCATCACACAGCGTTCTTCCTTTATTACACGTTTATTTATGCTACCACTCTTTTCTTTCGTAATTAGTATTTTATCTTTTCACATCAAAATATAGTCCCTCGGGTCTTATTGATTGACATTACTCCTTCTGGTATACATTTTCTTGGTTCTTTTCATCTTCTCTTTGTAATTTTGATTTATCAATCGCATTAATTACGTTCTCCTTTGCAATAGCCTTGAAATCTGGTATGAATCTTCTGTTCCTCACAGAAACTCATGTTTCGTCGTCTGTAAGTTTAACCCCATTTTGTAGAGACATCCATCCTTATTTGAAACATACTTTACGCTTTCGTTTTGATCTTTCGTCTTTTTCTTCAGAAGAGTATGTTCACTTAAATTCACTATCAGCTGGCATTTCTGAAGAATTTTCACTACTGTTTCCTGATTCAATTGTTGATGGATGTAATCTAATTTTCAGAATTACCTTATTTCTCCGCGGAACTGATAGCGCAAATTCACAGAAGAAAACAGAAGATCCAAAAGTTTTAATTTTTCTCTTGAACTACTGACAATAAACTTCTAATTATTTCGTCATTATTAACATTGATATAGATAATCTTTTTCAATTGTTGGTTACTCTACAATCAGCGTCAGTGTTGCCACCTGTCGCTAAATAATACTAAATAAATACTTTAACAAATTATTGTGTTTCTTTTCCTAGATTTCACAGTGCAAATGGGCTGCATGAATACAGAACGTTACGTATTATGAATTTATAATATATTGGCATTCCAATGAGGTACAAACGAAAGTAATACGTCAATTATCATGTATAGTATCATGCCAAATATGGTACTATACATTGCTTCAATTTGCTGTTCGACATGAAAGGATTAACATGTGATAGACTCGACAAAAATATTATATTAAGACAAAGTTTTCTGTGAGATGTTTCTGTAGTGAAAGTCAACTTTTGCGTCCTATACTTTTTTAATTTCGAAAAAAGTTTTTTTCGATACACTCTAATGTACACACAGGTAAACAAAAGAAGAACTTAAAATCTGTATTTAAGAACTGGATAAGGAAACCTAGCGATATCAACGTTTACATTTGAATAAATAAATTTAACAAATTCAAATCACCAGGAATTTATAACATCTAAAAACAATAATGAAAGCAGGAGGAAAGGAACTAGTCAAGAATCTGTATAAATCGATAATTTATATATGAAGAAAGGAGAAGTTTCCAACGGAGTTCGAAAACTCAGTAATCGTTGCGGTTTATAAAAAAGCGATATATCTGACTGTAATAATGCCCATGGCTTTCTTTACCCTCAACATGTAATACGATGTTAAGTAATATCCTGCTAACACGTTTAAGCGAAATAATTGATAGAAGAAATCATTGTATATCACTAATGTGGATTAGAAGAAATAGATCCATCTTAAACCATATTGTCGACTTGAGACAACTATTGGAGAAGAAATAGGAATACAGTAGGACGGTTCAACATTTGTTCAATGATTTCTAGCAAGCATATTATGTTATTTAGGAAGGGAAAACATATAATTTCCTGGTACGATTTGGAGCACCAAAAAGTTATTAAACTAGTGAGGATGTGTCTCAGCGACCACATAAACAGATTATAATTTATTAGACAGTTTCGAGATTCACAGCGGATTGAAACAAGCTGATGTCTTGTCACCACTGTTATTTAACCTTGGGTTAGAATATGCAATTCTATAAATAAAAAAGCACAAAAGTGTGATGCTGCGTAATCAATATTATTTTAACAGCTATATTTTTTAAAGAAAGTTCTAATTAATTATCCTATATTTAGAATGTATAGGTGTAAGTGTGAAAATTATGAATGTAGAGAGTTGGGGTTAAACAATGTATTGATTTATGTGAGACATATCTGGAATGCGTCTGCAATTAAATAAGAAAAAATCAATTTCACTCGCGTGATTTTCTTCCAATGACAGGGAAGAAACAAATACTGAAACTTCTTCGGCGAAAAGTAAATTCTGGAGGCGACGCAATTATCTTCTTACAACTAACGAGTTTTGCTGTGGAGCAAGCACGCAGCGAACGACAACATCTTGTCTTCCTTTTTTTCGTTTGAAGACAAACCCTTCAAAAAGGACAGCTCTGCTGATTCAGAGAGAAAGTTCTTAGAGAGATGAAAGTCAACCGAGTTGTTTCAGGGAATGTGGCAGAGTAACAGGGCGCCTGGGGTAGCGGATTTTTTTAAACTTTCAACTCAAGCTACGGCGAGTTCCATGTCTTGTTGCTTCCGGTCATGTCTATCTGCCACATTCGGTCTCAAATTTTGATTAGTATAGAATCTTTGTCATTTATTTGTACTTGATAAAGAACAGGGGAATATTGGAAAATAATTCTGCACAATTTATCATATTATCTCATTTCTATGTTTTTGATGAATGCGCAATGTTCTGTCCCTACGTTCAGCAGTGGAGTGTCTATAACAAGGATGTTGCAATATGTCGTAAACGTGACAAAAGTCAACTAAGCTTGTTAGTGAAAATGAGCCCTTCGTTGGTAAGTTTCTCATCGGTAGCTTGGACAAAAATAATTCGATGTTTATAACTTTTGATCATTTGTGCTACGTACTTTACTTTGCTTGAACCATTAGGTTATCCACCGAAAAAACAAACAAACGATAAAACAGAAAATTACATTAAAGAAGACCTCTTTTATATTTAATCATTATGCTCAATGAGAAAACGCGTGAGAAAGAAATAACAACAAATGACATTAGTCAGTTAAATTTACCTTTAAAGATTCAAAACTTGTTTAATCGATTTAAGACTAAAGCTTCTTAGCAGCAGTATATTCAAATGGCTCACCACATTTTTAGTATTTGGGATACCTAACACGAATTTTGCCTTAGCCAAGAATGTTTAAAAGCGGTATATAAGAATCTAAAATGTAAATTAAAAACGTCACATGCAATCTTCTCTGTTGAATAAACTGGGCGGTTCTTACTTGATTTCTATTGATAAAGCACACAGTGTAATATGGATTTACTATAGCTAAATTCGCTTATCCTTTTAATGATGACAGATGCTCTGTCCGAAGGTAGATTTATCTTGGGCAAGGTGAAACTATAAAATTTTCCACTACCTCCTATTAGCTGGTGCAAAAACCCCCATCTCTCTGGAGCATAAGTCGGGCAGGGAAAGCACAACAGCAAACGTCCAGCCACTCATATGAGACCTACCCCTAGCTCTCGTCTCTAGTGTACAAAGACAATTGAGGAACACAGTCCAATATCGAGGTCATCACATGTGAACGTCATCACCGATCAGACCAGGAAAACCGTCCTCTAGCGGGGTAACCACCCAAAGGAAAGGACTAGGACGAGAGGGGTTCCTCCCAAAGAGGAAACACTTAATCAAAACATTCAGAACTTGAATAAGTAATCCAGTTTAAACCCTGTAAGAAGAACTGAAGCATGACTCACGGACTGGAACCTGGATAGCTTCCTCAACTCATAGAGGTCTTAAGGCTAAGAACTGGTTCACCAGCCATAGATATGTACCCTGCTCACATCTAAAGTAACCGATGCCATATCGATAACTTCCGTATTTATAGATGAATGGAATGCCGAACAAAACTCTCGAAAGTGCTAGAAAACAGGAAGTAAACATGCCATCACGAAGAAAAGAGAAGGAAAGGGAACTTTCCTTCAACAGGGCACATAGATCATGGAAACTGGAGGACGATGACTGCTTAAATAGCAGAAATCCGAAAGTTTCGTAACTAAAGGTGTGAACATCACACGCCAAACTCACCTATGAAAATACAATAAAATATTTATTTGAAGAACGGAAACTAGAAATTTTGAGTATCATTTACAGTGCGCTGTTTTCAGAGATGGAGTATATGTACGGAATCTTACCCCAGGTACTCCTTAACAAAGAAAACCATGCAAACCAAATGTCGCAGAGAACTTTGTTTCGCAAAAAAAAAATGAACATCGACGAAATTCACCAACGCATTCTATGAAGAGCTCGTGCAATATAGATAAAAATTTAAACCTCACGTATACTAATCTAACGTTGAAGAACTTATTAAAACATAATCAATAGAACTTGAAGCATTAAGATTTTTCACTTCATGAAAACAAAGCTTACTGCGCATTCGTTACATATTAAAATCATCTTAACCGTAGCTTTCTATTTGAACAAGAACAAAGCAAGTCAATTAAACAAAAAAAAACTTTCGTTGTATTGTTTATTTGCATAAAAGAAGCTATTCTGTAATCTCGTTACACAGAGTAATTATTGTTCAACAACAGATACATTACTCTGAAGGAAAACATATTGTTCCGCTAATCTGCATTGATATTCGTTCAATATTAATGTTTGAAAGAAAAACATTAATATTGAAGAATTAAAATTCTTTGTTTAAAAGTTTAAATTTTGTAGAAAATAAAAATAAATTACGCTTTATTTGGTAAAACGTTACAAATTCACAAACTGACGGTCATAACACAATTTTGTATATTCGTTTTAACAGAGTGGAAAATTTTAAAGCAGTCGAACTGAATAAGAAGTTAATACAGGAACTCAAAAATTTCATGTAAAGTTCGATATTTGTAGAATTTCAGTTTGTAGAACTGCATTAACATTCTCGTTAGATAATATTTCATTTTTCGACCAAATTTAATTTAATATCAGATTACGAGAACTTCATAGTTCAAACTTACATTCTGGGGTCAAATCTAGTATAAACACTTTATTTTATTTTCTATATTCATCAAACATTGCCATCAAATTTTTTACTCAGTTTTAATAGAGAAGTTATACAACACTAATCGAAATCAGAATATACATTTAAATTCATAAATTGCAGTAATTTAACCTGACCCCAAGATTCTTTTACAAGCAATCAGGTAGGAAGCCTAGCATTTTTGTTGGTCAAAAGCATTTGAAAGAAAAGGAAGTCAGAAAATAAACGAAAACGGAAAACGAAAGCGAAAAATGCACGCACTCGGAGTGCTAAAGATCAGACTAACTCCGTTCATGACAATACGGTAGCATCAACGAAAATTTAAGGAA
Source organism: Lepisma saccharinum (assembly GCA_022664845.1). Lineage (NCBI taxonomy): Eukaryota > Metazoa > Arthropoda > Insecta > Zygentoma > Lepismatidae > Lepisma > Lepisma saccharinum. The sequence continues at coordinate 5,888 of JAGDQP010067833.1, forward strand.
ATAAGCGGAGTTTCTAAACTGCATTTAGACCGTAAAATAATAATTCAGTTGTACTTGAGAAAAGGTAAAGTAAAATAAAATAAAAGGAGAAAATGGTTCTACAGATTTGGCAACCCTAAGATTAAAGTGTAAGGGGGAAACAGTCCCATGTTCGCCGTCGTTCAGCTTATCCTAACATTGTAAAGATATCACCTTGCACTAACAAAACTTCACACGTATAAATTTCAGACATACCGAAAATTTATAAACTAAACCACACTGTGAAGATAATTAAAGTGATGAAAAGTATATCTTCGGAAACCACTTAGGAAAAATAAGCCCGAAGTTCTATTTTCCTATTTCCAGTTAAGACCATAAAGCTGTCTTCCGAAAGATGGTGTTTTGAAGAGACAACTTCGACGAACAAAAATCTTCTTTCACAATTTAATTTCATACAGTCAAGCAGCGACGGCGAAAATGTTATTATATCCCCCATCAAAATATCGGTATATAACTATTACCTGAGTACTAATTTGACCAAGCCACTGAACTTTCTTTTCGAAATTCATAATTTCATATTGTTAGGGTCAATTAGCACTTCCACAAAGTGTAACTCCATGTTATGTTCTATCTTCCGAGGCGAAACACACGCCCCTCTCGCATCAAAACAACCTTACACTACAAATAAGGCTACCAGAACTTCCAAGTCAAGCAAACTGTAAGAATTTCCACAACTACCATTATGAACAAAAAGGCAAAATAACCAAAAGCTAAAAATGAAAAGAATTACATTTATAATTAACAAATTCAATTAAATATAAATTAGGCTTTACTCTGGCGGGAAGACTCGTCCAATCACAATTCAACACGTCCTATTGTTTTTAATCCAGTAATGAACGAAGACACAACAGAGTCACAGGAAAATAATTAAAAAGAAAACACGGTGTAAGAAAAGGATGAGCCGAAAATAGTTTGTATGTAAAAGTTAATCCACCAGAAAAACAAAAACAAATGAATAAAGAAAAATTTCCCCTTAGCACAAAAGTGATAGAAGACGGTCAAGATAGTAAAAGCAAGCAAGTAAGTAGTTCAGACAATAATATTATTTTGAAAGCGGACTGAATAGATAACGCAAACACATGGAATAGTATCTCCACCCGTTGCACTGGATCTTATGAACATAACATACATTTCAAAGGCATTTCTAACAAATGCATTCAATGTGACCTAAGTGAAAACATATTTTTGTAACCGGGCAAACTTATGACATACTCAACCAATAAAGACAACTTATTAATGAGCTTAAATTGGGAAAGTCATGCCAGAAAGCAGTGCATTGATACAGTAACCTCATATATGATGTATGAGCCTTGTACTGTTCGGTACAACAAGGTTTTAGTTATTTGAGTACGCGAGGTTATATGAAAGGCAGCCCCATGATCTTATTGAAATGATAATAGATTAAAAACAAATCAACTATGCGATCAGTATAATATTATGTTAGGTTGTGTTAGGCTCGTGATTCGAATTCGGGGGAGTATCTAAAAAGCATCCAGGAACGAAGTGAAATTTGCACGTATTATTTTATATTGAATTGATATGTTATGCTCGACCTATGTAATGTGATTTTATAATTTGAATCTAAATTTGGAGATACAAATAACTTTAACTTTATGTATGTTAACTGGCACGTTGCGGATGGCAAACCCAAGCAACCTTGTTCTTGAAGCAACCAGATCAAGTACAAAGATAGTTGTTATCAGTAATCTAAATTATAATAAATAATGAATATAACTAAATGATATGTCTATCAATACAAAACCTGTAAACAGATCCAACATTTACACACGCACAAGTTTATAAAAGTGATAGGGATGTTCAAAATCTATTTTTCCTCTCTTGACTCTAGTCTTTTCTTTGCAATCCAATGAATATATATCTGAATATGCTCGATAGAGGTCAATCGAAAATGTAATCTATGTCAACACAAAAAACTGAAATTGTAAATGTAATTTATGATTGGAAACTAATATAAAATGGAGACTAGGTAATTTGTCGTCTAATAAAGAGTAAGTCTCAAATAGTCTGAGCCAAAACTAAGTAAAGATTTGAGTAGCAAAAGTTAACTAGCTAAGCTATCAATTGTAATAGCCTATGTAAAAGAAGCTACTAGAAATATAAGATATAAGAATTATAAGTATAAAATCTTATAAATAAAATTGCTTCGTGCAGTTATACCAATCTATTATTAGTCGACGCTTCTAACAAAGTCTGCTAGAGTAGCTCTTCGCTACCCTAGGATAGTTTTTATTATATAGTTGGGTGTCACCTCACCTATCGTGCATTAAGCCTGGGTTTTTTAAGTAGGCATTTCAACTTCTTATGACATCACTTCGAGAAGGACTTTATGACCCAGATCAACGTAGTAAAAATCTCATGCTCGCGTAAGAAGTTAGTCGGTGGCAAAATAAGTATTCATCAGGAGGTTTTATATTGTCGAATATTAGTATTATAATATACTCGTAACACAATATGGCACATACAAGCTTTGGGACATCGAGTGATGAAAGCAATATTAGCAACAGCGACCAAGAACTTAGAAGTGCTCGATTCAGAACGGAAAGGTCTCGCAGAGAAAGTAAAAGTACAAAAAGAAAACTAGACAAGTTAATGCAAGCTGTAGAGCAACTTTTACAGGACAGAGACCAGCGTAAAGAAGAGAAGCAGCGACAGGAAGAAGAAAGAAAACGAGAAGAAGAGCTGAAAGAAGAAAGGAGACACTATAAAGAAGCGGAATGAAGAAGAGAAATGGGGCGATTTACGGTAGGAATAAATGAAATAAAAATAGAATTGAAGAAAACAAGGAATGATATGAGGAAGGAGATAAATGAAGTTGAGGAATCGACAAGTAAGGAAGAGGTGGAAATTGAGAATAAGGAAATGGTACTGTAAATTATTAAACAGTTTATAATACTAAGTGGTGAGAATGAAATAGATATGAGTGCAACGATTGAAGAAAAATAGTCAAGAAATAGAAGATACTGTGGATAAGCAAGGTACAATATAAGAGAATGAAAAACAAAAATGGGAAAGAGAAAAAGAAAGAGAAGAGAAGCAATCGGAGTTTGAAAAAAAAATTGTAATCAGATATACAAGTAGTAGTAGAATCTAGATTATTACATATAAAAGGTCAAGATCAACAAATCTCTAATTGAAATGCTATGATGATGAATAATGAAGAGACAAAAGGGGTTCGATATCAGAATCACATGGAAAATAAATCAAGCACACTGCAAAGAGAATGTGGATTGGTAGAAGAATTGAATATTATAGAGAGTAAGCAGCCAGCAGAAATTATATCTTCAGAGGTAGTAGGTAAACCAATGCAAATAAGAGAAGATATCCATAAGATTGATCAAGTATCACAGGATACTATAGTAACTGAATCACAACAAAAGATGAACAAACAGAAAAAGAAGAAACGTAGCAATGGCTGTAGAAACAAAATTCGATGGAAACGAACAGAAAAGCCCGAGTAACAATGCAAAAACCAAGAATTAGGAAAATATCAAGTCGAAAGAAAACGAACTCGTAAGAGAGGAAGTAGAAGAAAGAATAGACTATTCACAAAAATTAGAAAATTATGTAATGATAGAGTTCCAAATCCCCGTTCTAGTAATCCATTGCGATTATGTGTGGACATATCAGTTTCTTAGCTACAGGGAAGTAAGAAAGAAAAAATAATACAGGACTGATAAGAGAGGTAGAATCCAAATATCTTGAGCTAGTACCTGATTATCTGTCAAGTAGGTTTGCAGTGAGATTTGAAGATATGGAGAAAACTAATGTACAAACATATAGGTATGGATCCATATTCTGGGAAAGCTCAACATGTAAGCAAAAAATAGAACCTGACATGAAAATGCAACCAACGTACAGAAGATGGGATAAATTAAAAAAAAGGGGAGAGAAAAAGCATGCTACAAATGGGAGCAGATTATACTGGCTAAAATACAACAAAGAGAAGAAGGGAATTGGGTAAGGAAATTAATCATTGAGACTATTATTACAAATATAAATTGAGGGGAAAAAACGAAAAGGTTTCGGATGGTGGTGGTAAGTTATACCATAGTAGTATACGAAGGGTATGATTTAAGGTAAGGTGGACATGCAAGAAGAGTAACTTAATTTTGGAATTTGAATGATATTTTAAAGAGAAAAATAGAAGCAACAAGCTTTTCAACAATGGATAATATATATAATTAATGTTATAAATGAATCAATTTAGGAAACGGTGATTTCAACGATCATATCAAAGCTATGAAATGGTGACTTGAATGTCCATGTCAATAAAACAGGTGCCATTAGTGATTTCAATGCACATTTCACAGACTATTGTAAGGGATACCTATCAATCCAAGGACTATGTCTCGAGATCACAGAGAGACGCATGAAAGAACAGCAGAACTATAATTGAGCAAACGAACATTATAAAATTGCAACAGGCAACAAATGCTTGTAAGACACTGCTTACTCATGAATAAGTTGGTACAAAACAAATATACGTAACTTGTTACGTACAGAAATAATGTAGTGTCAGTTAATATTTATGTTAATAGCGCAGAAACCTTTCCGAGCTGTATGAATATAAAACAGAAGCCTCAGACTGTATGGACCAACAACTCCCCTGTCGAAATGCTGACCCATACAGTCATTTAGGCTTTTCAGCTACCTAGAAGGGGAGAATAGGATTCAATATATAGAAGAGGACTTCAGTAACAAGAAGAGAAGAAGAGCCACAGTTATAGTACCTACATACTTCTACGGCAATCATCGGAACTGGCTGTTAAGTCGCACAACTATCCAAATCCTTTCATACAGTCCGGTGAGTAACATGGCGCTAATTTTACTTGTACAACATCTTTCTAAATGAAAGCAAACTTCTGAAATCTACCCTTTATTATTATTAACTACATCCTATCCCAGTACCTTAAGTATGCCTTAACCCGTCAGAGGGGAGAAGGCAAACGTGGTGGAGATACTGACTTGAATCAATAATATTATTCTTTCTAAATTGTAACTATAGAATATCCCGATTTTTTTGTCTCTCTCATCCTTAAAATTTGCATTTAAAAAAAAGCTTTCATACATTTAGAGAGACAATAACACAGCACTTCTGTTTTTATTTGGAATATCATAAGCAAACATTTCTTTTTCCCATTTCTAAACACAG
>JAGDQP010067835.1:0-11099 GCA_022664845.1 Lepisma saccharinum
GGGGGTAGGGTTCAGGAGTTTTGAATCAGAGGACCTCAGGTCTCTTATAAAGCCGAATCTAAGCCAGAGAAACGAACCCAAGGACCATCATATCCTCAATCCAGGTGCCAAACAGACAGTTAAGAGACCTCATACTATTACAATTGGTTTTCCTGCATCCGGGAAAGATACGTCACCGAAAAGGAAAATTCTCATTACAAGTAGTTAATCTATCATAACAATAAAAATTCTCAGACTTCTGTGAATCTCGTGGGAATTTTTCTCGAAAACGAAGCATATCGTGAACTATATGTACAAAAAGACATTTTATCAAATTTCAGATATAGAGCAGCTAAATTCATTTTGTGACTAGAATTTCAGATATCACTCGTAGATAAAATTGAGGCGTATACGCGAACAAAATTCTATGTGCTATCTTTTAACACAACACATAGACTTTTGTTCGCGCATATGCCTCAATTATGGGCAAATGCTCGGAATTTCGGAATGTCGGCGTATCCGGAATCGAAGAAATTCCGAATTCCGGAACTGACTTCGCATCTCCGAACACCCCCTAGCAAATGTTAATAATATAATGCCACATATACTTACCTGCTTGACCAGATGCGCCAGCCTCTCACTCCATAACCGAATTGTAAGAACATGGAATGATTTAGTTCCAAGAATTAGTATTTGATTACCGAAGCTCACTATAGAGTTGTAACACGCTCTCTCACCAGCTAACGCCTAGAAGAAAAATGGAACTGCTATTTACATTGCTGCTAAATAATTAAAAAATAAAAAAAATCACGTAGCTTTTACACAACGCTGTATATCGCATTGTACCCACAAGTCTATGAAAAAATAAAAGGTAACATGTGGTTACACTGTAATAAACTTAATTTACAAGATTTCAAAGCTCGTGAACAGTTAACATACACTGCTTTTTAAATGACAAGATTCTCATTTTCATAACTAACTCTTAAACGCAATGAAACAAAATACTAGTAAAAATAACGTAAAGACTAGGAAAAAAAAATCGTAGTATTTGAGGTTACAGCTCATCTTTGTCAATAATTGTGACTTGGTTCACGGGACAAGGAAAGGGAGATTAGCAGCTATCGTCAAAATTCGAGGTACTATTTCAGCATTCCCCTAATATGAGTGAGGGAAAACCATGCAAAGCCTCAGCCAAAATGGCGCATGATCAGGGCTCGAAATTAACTTTTGGCTGGTCCTACAAAAATCTTACTGGTCCTCTTTCAGATCAGTAATTATAATCAGCGTAACTTTTTAGTCCACTTTATTATATTCATTCACGCTACAGTTCAACATAGGATACCAAATACGAAAGAATAACTACAGTCCAGTAAAAACTTTACGTGAAAGCAAACAAGATCATGCTTAACAAGTAGGAATGCCTGATGTCTGAATGATCACACTTACTTTGTATTTATTACACTAAATATCTTCTATGGAAGAATCTGCTGGGAGTCTGGTACCGTACGATGAAATATTGGGGCGTCTGGCTCTTTCTCTCCTTTGTCTATAAAGAAGGATACTGCCGGAGCAACGCCATACTTCGGAGCCACAATATGGATTCAGTGATAAGACGGCGAATCTGCGTTGCATACGAGTTATGTTTCCTGTCTCCAGCACTTGCGGTAGAGGTGTTGATCAGATAATATGTTAAATCCTCCTAAAAATTCTGGGATTTCACGATTTTTTGTTTTTCAAAACAGAAACAAAGCACTTCGATAAAACGTTAAATACAGCCTACAGGTATGTTTATTAATATATTGGAACTTTAGAAAGCACTGACCCACAGGACCAGTGACATTTTTTAGTTACTGGCTCTTGGAAATTTTAACTGATCATTGGCCAGTGGCCCACCGCTTGATTTTAAAAGCATATGAATAAATGCCAGTACACAAAAAGGGCAAACATGTACTAACCATAGCTTTGCTAACATTGCCTCCTGTAGAAAGTCCCTTGAAGTGACTAGTTCCGTACACCAGTTTAACGTCTGATAAGTCCACGACTTCTAATTCTTCTTGAGTTCGAACGTCTATCAGATGAAGCTGTTCCAGTGTGTCAATAATTGCTAAAGTGCGAGAATTCAACCACTGAAAATCCAATAGGAGGTAGGATACTGTCATTTTCTGGAGCGGTATAAAGCGTATTTTATTCCTTGAATCCAATGACACCTGAAAAAGAAAGAGTACGTTTTACTTACATCTTCACTTAATTAATAGTACATAAGTGGAAAAAAATCAGATGGTTGTTAAAATGATATCGTAAGAACATACTGCATATTATGTACTAAAATACCGTCCATGTAAGAAAGTTCTTTACTAATAACTACCCCACTGTAATGGAATATTGAAGTCAAGACGTTACAGACCTTCGTTACCAAGACAATAGCCACAAATTTGTCCAATTAGAAAAACAACACGCTGGGAGTTGGCAAAAAGCAGGTACGTACATAAAAAAAAAAAAAATATATATCTTTTGAAATTCTGGAGGATTTTTTAACACGTTTGATAAGCCTAAACCTATCATTGGAGGAGACGAATGCTATTCAATTACTAATTTTGAATTTATTTATGGCCTTTAGGCATCTTTGGCTCAGCATGGTCTTACTTAAAGTACGATCCAGGTATTTGCTTGGTGAAGCTGAGGAAAACCCTAGAAAATTTCAGTGAGGATGGTTGGTCGCGGCGTTCGAAGTTCGCGACGTTACCACTCGATCACAGAGGCTGAGTTGTTTCAATGATTCATGTATTATCTTTTCTTCCTCCACGTAACATGTATATCGCTTATGGTGACACCTAGTGGGCGTTGACAATGATTCACCCTCACGGACTCGCTTTCCCTTAAAAACAAGAAAAAAAAAAGTCACGCTCCTCGCCATCTGAGTGTCATAAAAACTGTGAAAAGAAGAGTGGCAAACCCCTAATTTCCTTAAAAAATCGCTCACGGTGACTTTTCTAGATACCAATCAAGCATTCGGTTAGTAAGGCAGAAAACTCCTCCTTAATGCCAATCCATCACGGCTTCCCTGCTGTACTTCGCACTCGTGCTGAAAAAGTACACATGCACAATAACTGTTAAACGTAAAGTGATGATTGATGTTCTAGTAGGAGGCTAGCCTATGTCCCTTCGAAGATCCCTGGATAAGGTGAACCCGATTGTGGTATGCTATTGCCTTTAATCGTATGAAGACATTATAAGGATGGGATCTATAGTTTAAAGTAGGCTCCGAAACACCTGTGTCTCGACCGAGTATCGAACCCGGGAACTGTTGATCACAAGCCAACAGGTTATCTCACCTACCAGGAACACCAGAGGAAAGTACGACTTAATTCTTCTACCTAAAAACACATTTCGTAAATCCAACAAAAGAGAAAATGGAACTGAAGAATTACTACGGCTTGTCATTGACTTTTTTAAAAAATGTTTGAGTATATGTGTTGTTTTACTAGTGTTAATAGAACTACAGAATTAATGAACTATGTATAAATATATGTAAGGTGATTATAAATATATATGAAAAAAATAACTTGAAATTATTTTTTTAAAGTAAATATAAAATTTATTTTCGTTACTCTGAGCTTGCAACTCTATAAAGAAACCAGCTAGCCAATCAGAATGGAGATTTCACGAGACAAGCCACCTGTTTCCAAACTTGTTCGGTTTTCAAGTGATCGACCCTCGCTAACCACCTCGGAATGAACGCGCACTGATCATGATTGCAGATGTTTGAATAACCGCGTCCCAAACCACCTCGTTCTGGACAAGCCTTTAGAGTCGATGAATGTATACTTTTTTTAGTTCAGTAAATTAATGGCTACTGGAATTTGATAATTCATGGCAATATCATGTTCAATGTTGACAAAAGTTAAGCGGTATTCAAACATATATATTCCCACAAAACATGTGTGATGACACATGGTTCCACCATTTGTTTGGTCACGAAGCAGAGTGGTTACCATGGCAATAGAGGGAAGTGACCTACGACAAACAGTCCACTATATAAGTCAAGTCAACTTGAACTAAAACACTAATAATAAAACAAAAATTATGGGGAACTATTTTAAACAACAAGACTCACACTGTGTATCTAAGCCCGGATAAGTTAATAATTGCGCTTGTTCAAATTAATTTAGCACAAGAGTTGAACTAACATATCAAATTTATAAATGTCGGACTTCTGTATGCGTTGACTCATAAAGTATTAAAATAAGGATACAATCACCCGTACAATCTGTTATGAATTCAATTAAAATATTTTGTTACAAGCCTAGGTATTCAAAAGTTTTGGGATGTGTGTCTAAATTTCACAGTGTAACTTAGTTCCTTTTAACATAGTATTCAATAAAATTTCAGATCACATTACAAATGTGTAAAAAGATAGTTTTATAACACTATTCTTATTTGAGCTTTCCAAGAGAATTTATGTTTCTGCTTGAAGCTATTGCCTTTCGAATGAGTCAATACGAAATTATCAACATGTAAGTTATATCACAACAACATTCAGTTCAACATAAAGAATAACACAGTATTTTTCACATAAATATACTTAAAAAAAAGGTGTCACACGTGAAGATGATCTCACGTTCGAAACAGAAAATTACTTCGCGAATAAAGTCGTTCTTGTAAACGAAGACTACAAAAAGTAACAGAGCCGCCGTAGCTCAGTGGTAGAGCGTTGGCGTAGCATTCGGGAGGTCGTGGGTTCGATACCAGCTTTCGACCATCCTGACTGAGGTTTTTCCAGAGGTTTTCCTCAGTCATCAGGCAAATGCTGGGATGGCACCTTCAACATAGGCCCTGGCCGAAACCTTCCCAAATCCTTTCCCCCTCCCCTATCCCGGCCTGAGTCTTAGATGCCTCAAGGCTATAAATAAAATTCAAATTCAAACTACAAAATGTAATAAGTTATGTTATTTATTTCAGAATTTGAGTCCTCCGAGCGCAATACAGAGGGTGTCATAATTATTGACAAACTAAAGTTCATTTATTGCAATAACCCATACTACAAATTAGCTTCAATCCTTGAAATAAAGTCCATCGTGTTCTCTGATCATCTGCCAACGACGGACCAAACTGACAGTTCCACAAAATACCAAGCTTTGTCTTTAGAGAGAGAGAAAAAAACCTCACTAACCCCTGCTTCCACTTCTTCTTCCCTTTAAAAGTGTCTCCCGGCAAAAAGTGGGCCATTGAGCGAAACGAGTGGTAATCACTCGGAACAAGGTCTGAGCTATATGATGGATGTGGAAGTTCAATACTCTTTAACTCCGCAAGTTTCTGTATGGTTGAACGTACCACATGTAAATGAGAATTATCCTGCTGCACTAGAACGCGCCCACGATGGACAAGTCCGGGATTTTTGGGGACAAGTGTGCATTCTAACCAATTGGACTGTATAAAGATCTGCAGTGACTATACGGCCTTCTGGAACGAACTCATAGTGCACCACGCTGTCACAGTTCCACCACACACATAGGAACACCTTATGCTCAAAACGTCCACGTTTTTGGACTGGGTTTTGTCTCTGTCCGGGATCTAGACATTGATTACTCATGTCTGGATTGTTATAGTATATCAACTTTTCATTAGATGTCACTAACTGTCTAAAAAAAAAAGATCATCAACAAGAGTTTGAAGCAATTCGTCGTTGAACCTGGACCGATGTCAAATTATGTAGGACAATTCAGCAGTTTCTGTAGATCTTTCGGAACTTCCTAAGGTAGCGAACCACGATAGATTGTGAAGATTGTAGCAACTAGTCTACGAGTACTAGTTGTAGAATTTGTGAATTCTGAGAGAGAGCCTTAAACTACACTATAAGGAGTTTATCAATAACTAAGACACACCCTCTGTAATAGCATTACCTAAACTTGAATAACTTGAAAATGAACATTACATAATGCACGACAAGGAGAAAACGCAAGTAATAATCCAAACCTGAGTAGTGTATGTCTGAAAAGTATAATTTCATTTTCTTGCGCTCGGAGGACTCAAATTATAAAATAACACTATCCTTACATACCAGCAGTTTATGTAAGTACAATATTATTCTGAAATATATAGTATGAGTAGTGTATCTTCTATTAATTGTGATGTCATGAATGGAATTACTTGAAAAAATTACCTGGAAAAAGAACAAAGTCGATTCTCGGCCGAAAGCTAAGACAGGGTCAACAACTCGTGATGAATCAGCGACTTGAATGATTACAAACTGCCACGTGAGGAGCGGAAGTGTAGTTGGACTAGCCTGAAGAGCGTGTGTAAACAGCACCCTCATTCTAGGTCGAATTGTTACTACGATCACCTGAAAAGAAATATAGCAATGTAATATACGAAGATATTTCAGTACAGATATGAAATGAACAGCATATTTTCACATTAAGTTAGATAACTTAGCTATACTAACAAACATTCCGTGTTTTTTCTGACTTTTTTCACGCCTTTCTTCTTATTAATTTCATTTTAAATTTTCTTTGAACGCAGATATTTTCTTCGGATTAAACACATTTCCGTATGGGCTTGACAAGTATCTATGTTCTGGGTGAAAGATACCGATCAGTGCCTTATTCGAAGTACAATTCCGGAATTCGCCTGGTTGAAATTTAATTTATTGATAACCTTTAGGTCTTTCAGGTTCAGTCCGGAATAAGGTGGAGGAAAGGATGTAGGAAGGTAGTCGGCCAGGGTCTAATTAATAAGTACAATCTCGGTATTTGCCTACTATGACTGAGAAAAACCTCAGTCAGGACAGACGACCGCTGGAATTGTTCCCAGAACCTTCCGATTACTAAGTCAATGCTCTACCAACTGAGCTATGAACGCTCGTTATGAAGTCAACTCTGGAAAGCCTCAAACAGGTATACACGGGAGTGAGGTCAGATAAATCTTTTACTCTTTACTTTATAAGTTAATATTACCATGTGAACTTATATTCATGGCCTTTAGGCATCTACAGCTCAGGCTAGGTTTGGGTGGGATTCAGAAAGAGCCTAAGCTGAAGATACCATCCCGGCATTTGTCTGTTATAACTGAAGAAAAACTCTGGAAGAATCTCAATCAGGATGGTCAGTCGCTAGTAGTTCTCACTGAATTTTATTTAAGTCCTTTAGACAACTTTGGCTCAGGCTGTATGAATGATGATGGTAGAACTGGTGGGAGGAAACGGTAGAACATCGAGAAACCCCACGTACACATTGTTCGTCCACCACAAAGTCCACATGACATGAGCTCAGATCGAACCGAGGACTCCAAGCGACAAAGGTAAGCGCTTGACCACTGAGTTAGCACGACCCCTTGCCGCTGGTAGTATTTATTACCTTTGTCTCGTACTACTCGACGAAGTTTCGTGGATATAATGGATTATGATCAAGGTTGCAAATGCGGAAAATAAAATGTTAAAAGTTCCGAATTTTACTGTTCTTCCTGTATACATATTGACATTAACAAGAAACAATGTCTGAGTTGCTTCCTCGCATTTTTGCTGAAACTCTCACAGTAATCGACGTGTAAGAAAAATGGATGAAATTCTACGTTTCGTGATCACAGATGATTACGTTTTGCCCAAAGCAACCGCCAATTGTCCGGTTGACACACACACACACACATACACCAAGATGGTGCACCCAGGCATAACACGTTTTTACAATACCCAATTTCGCCCTGCACAATTCAGTTCAATTTTATAAAAAATGTTATCAGGCTTTTATTTACTCTTCACTAGGGAAATCGCATAATTTTCCAATCATCTAATTACTCCTACATATGACTAGATCCTCATGTGGAGTGTGGAAGTCTCATCAATTGTCTCATATTTCTTGTGAGAAAAATAATTTCATTTTGATTCAAGATTACACCCAGTTGTCAGTGAGTGTGAAGATTACTTACCTTTGATAACGTTGCCATAGCGACCATCACAACATCATGAAGAAGATGTGACTGAAAATTATGAAGCAACAACGGTTCTATTGTACACACTTCTCCTCTACTTCCGGAAAACAAACAGCGGGAATCACAGCCACGCACTCCCATTGTCCGTTTAAAATTTAATTCAAACACAGAGCCACCACTATCGCTACATAATGCCAGTGTTGGTGAGTCTGTAAACTGAAACCAAAACAACAATGATAATTTAAATTAATTCATCACAACTAGATTCACCCATATTATTTAAATACCACATATTTTATTAAGTTCACGTAATAAACGACAGCACATTAGAGTACTGCATTAACTTCTATCATCACTGAAAAATTTGAAATGACTGCGGAATTTAAGGGAATAACACATCTATGAAAGACGACTTAAAAATTAAGAGATGATGTAGGAACGTTGAAAACATTTTAAAAGCGGGAGATGTTTACAACAAAACCAACTAAGCAGAAGAAGGTACATCTAGTAAGGCAAACATGCAAACAAAAGAATAATAATAGGATTCTGAGTGATGATATCCGTGAGCTAGGATAAGTATATCGAACGGAACAGAGATATGAAAACTTACAGGTGATAGTGTCACACAGACACAAATACGAATCTGGAACTTTCTTTTAACTTTTCAAGAGATTCACCTTTTCTAAAAGTACGTATAAAACAATATAAATAGCAGATTAAAAAAAAAAAGCAACAGCGAAGTTACCCTATAGATATTTAATATAATCTGATTATGACGTAACTAAAGACTAGCGTTATTAGGTAATTTCTACTTTCATTTTCCCGCTTTCTTTTCCCAGGTTTTCCAGGATTATCTGGCACATTTTCCAGGTTCCACATCTAGATTTTCTCATCAAGTTGTGTAAAGTTTAGTCCCTAAGAACACAAATCTTTATTTGTATAGCTAAGAATAAAAACAGATAAAAACAGGGCACATGTATCGAGCAAACTTCTTGTTGTTTCAAACTTCGCTGACATAAGTTCTCGTCAGTTCTTGACTCTGTTTGCATTCTTTGAACTCTGTCTGAACAATCAATGTTTTAAATTTCCTTCACTAATGACAGTTTAGAACTGTCCAAAATTAGAAAGAAATTGATAAGAGTACTTAACTATATTTTTTTTAAGGCTGTTAGGCTTTTGGCACAGGCCGTATGGATGATGATGGGATGAATTGGTGGAATGAAGAAAGTGGGAGGAAACGGGAAAACCAAGAGAAAAACTACCGCACACGGTGTTTGTCCACCACAAAGTCCACAGGGCACGAGTCAGGATCGAACAGAGGACCCCACGCTCTACCACTGAGCCACCGCGTCAGTGATAGAGTAATATCAAAGGACAAACATATATTGTAAGGGTTTGCTCTAAACTTTAATTCTATCAGATTGCAGACAATTATAGGTTATGAGTATTCACAGAATACTCGCTGGCTTAAGCATTACTGCACAATTCACAAATGAAAGGTAGTAGCTCATAAAATCAAGGTCAAAAGAAACCAGATGTATGATATTGTTAAAGAACAAGCTAATCTCTACTTTTATTTGATCACGATCGTGCAAATAATAGTTTATTGTTTTATACACTATCACCAACTAAATACCCTAACAATTCCAGGTTTATCAAGCTTTCTCGGTACTTGCATCTCTAAGAAGAGTGAAGTAGTTTTGGCTTAAACAGTAACAATTAATATTTATTTAAAGCAAATGTGTTTCCCTAGACTCACCCACTCTGAAGATAGAACAAAGGAAATTATACTGCATATAAATAAAACAAACATATCAAGGTTTTTAATACTTTAGTATTTAGTATAAATGTCAATACTTTTAGATTTCAAATTTGCAGTAGAAATTACAAGTTATATGCTACAGCGTGTGAATATTCGTGGAAGTTTTTCCTTCCGTACTTATTTTCCATGTTACAAAAGGATCTTTAACAGTCGCATGTCTTTAAATTTTTAATCATTTCTAGTACTATACATATGAGATCGACTATATACATAATACCGTGTTATATGACTCCGCCTACCTTGTTTGTCTCTGGAACCTGGTAAAAACATGGATAAACTTTACCTTGAATGAAATGTACTTATTTGGCTGAACATACTTTGTAAGGGCCATTTTAGTAATCACTGACATCGACCCATCTCAATTATATGAGTGTAATGTATTAAAAATCCACAAACATCCGCGCCCCAAGCGAGTTTTGAACACGTAATCTCGTTTGAATTTGAACTGTTGAAAAAAAATATATTTATGGCTCAGGTCGAGCTAAGGTAGGGGAAACAAGTCGGCCAGAGTCTATGTTAAAGGTACCATTCCGGCATTTGACTGGTGTATCTTAGGAAAATCATGAGAAAACCTCAATCAGGATGGTTGCCCGCTGGTATCGCACCAGGATCTTCCGAATGCGAAGCCAACAGTCTACGAACTGAGCTATGGCCGTTTGACTCGCAACCTCGTGGATGATGGCTCAGCGCTCTGGTTCACCTAAACATTGATGCCAGCCTTGGAATTAGAAATTTATTTAAGACCTTTAGGCAACTTTGGCTTAGGCCGGATGGATGATGATAGAAGAAATGGTGGAATGAAGAAAGTGACATGAAACGAGAGAACCCCGAGAAAATCCACGCACACGGTGTGTGTCTACCACAAAGCCCACATACCTTGAGCCGGAATCGAATCGAGGACCCCAAGCAACAGAGGTGAGCGCTCTATCACTGAGCCACCACGTTCTTGGAATCTCGATTAAATTTTTCATTCCATATTAACAGGCTCTGAAGAAGTATATTTGAAATCTGCGTAAGATGATACGAAATAACTGAATGCAGATACAAAAATACATTCATGTGCAAAAGTTAAGAATAATGTGAAAATACATAGACAACAGTTGTGGAGAGTATGGGAAATGCATATAATGTATCCTATTACACATACCTGACTGCTTGACACGCGTAACTCCCGATGTTGCCGCTTGGAGACGCTGTATACACCCATTGAACGATGGTTGGTGATGAGCACTGTTTCAACACGCAAGCACTTGTGTTCGCGACGTGAGATACGTGTGAGTCAACGCTGCAGTACTTGACATAGTGCCAGTGTACGTGTAGGAGAATGGAGCAAAGAGTCCATATTGATGATGTTATGCGTGGAAGAATCATCGGG
>JAGDQP010067836.1:0-11099 GCA_022664845.1 Lepisma saccharinum
GTGTGCATAAGAAGTAACTTCTCTTACAGGGAACAAATGTTTTCTTTAGGTGGACTGATTGGCCGAATGTCGTTCAAGTCTCTATGATCTGGAACTTTCATCTTTGTTTTGCTCTACCAACGAAATTGCCGTATAATGAGGTGTTGACCTCAAATGTAGCCTCCTCTGAGCTAGGCTTCCACCGGAGGACTGTGGACTAAGTCTCTATTTCAAGGTACTATCTCGGATGAAGTCCGCAGTCCGCCACAGTATTTTCCACCAATAGCTGAACTTTTCTATTGTTTTCCTCTTTTTGAACCCTATGCATTTCCTAGAATATGGTTATGGGTTTTAGACAGATGTTTTGGCCACCACCTTCTTCATCCTTGCTCCCAGAGTACTTAGGGATTAGGCCACAGCTGCCGATAAACGGAATTCGAATATTTACTCAGGTAGGCATTATTTTTAAATAAAATTTAATTTTTACTTTTGTAGAGAACAATAGTAATCAATCGACAATGTCATTTTCTCCAGTCCAGTATACGAATACTTTTGATAACTTGGTGTTAGAGAATTGTATATCAGTAACAGACAATAAATGTAAATTGGAATATTCATTTTATATGTATTTTTTTTTCCAGATCGTTTGTGTTGCGTAGTATGTCAGTGGAAAAAATATTGGAGTGCTATTCGAAAGGAAAATACGAAGATTGCAAGTCGCTTCTTGATTCACTAATGAGAGAACCTTCAACTAAAGCAGAAGTTGGTTCATTTTTTTTAACAGAAGACGTGAAATCTGAAGGTCCAGGGAAATGGATTATATTGAACAATGCACTTGTTTGTGAAACGTTGGTACGTATTACTTTAGAAATTATGTTGCATGTTCATTACAAGAGTTTTCATACTATTGTAAACTAACATTTAAAAAAAATATGTCAACCTAATAGCAGAGTAGTTCTTTAATATGCATTCTGCGCTTTATAATTTACATCTTCTGTAGGTTAAAGATATTCTCAAAATTAAAAGTAGAAAGAAAGAAAATCGCTAAATCAGAAAAACGAAATTGGTATGTAGGTAGTATGGATAAGTCTAGCAACCTAATGTAATGATTCATCAGCCACAATTATTAAGGCTGGGAATATATAAATATTATGCTCCTTGTTTCAATATATATTAATCGCTATTCTATGCAAGGGAAAGCTAGTGGGGTCGCAGTGGCTCATTGGTAGAGCGCTCACCTGTGCTGCGTGGAGTCCTCGGTTCGATCTCGATTCGTGCCATGTGTGCTTTGTTATGGGCAAACACCGTGTGAGTGGGTTTGCTCGGGGTTCTCCCATTTCCTTCTCCATCTACCACATATCCCATCATCATTAATTGGGCCTGAGTCAAAATAGTCTAAAGATCGTAACAAAAATTTAAGGAAAAGGCAGTATTAACATATGAATGCTTCTACATGCAACCTATGCTTACATGTGTGGCGATCTGCGTAAAGAGGGTGTCTACAGCTATTGAATTAAGTCAGGTAATCCTTGCAATTTTTTAGGTATATGTAACTGATACATCTGTCATTTTCCCAAATGTGCAGGAAATTATTCTCATACATTTGAGCATGTTTGATATTGTGAACTTCTGATATTAACAGCAGGATGTGGTAAGAAATATAGTAACCCAGGGAACTCTCATCTTACGAGTTCGGGTTTGCCAATCCCGGGTTCCTGAGATGGTCCCAACAATTCTTAATATTTTCGTTGCATGTAAAAGCTATGAATTTTGCTACTGAGAATTCTGTTGACACTTTGGTTAAAGAGAGAAATTGGGGAATGTTCTACATATTTCTCTCCGTGCCCTGTAACACTGGTCTGTAAAACTTGACTTGTTTTTGGCACTTTCAATAAATCTGGGTTGTACTGAATTGAATTTATTTTAAGACCTTTAGGCTCAGACCGGGATAGGGTGGAGGAGAGGATGTTGGAGGATCAGGGCCTACTTTTATTTGTAGGTACCATCTCAGCGTTTGCCTGGTGTGACAGGAAAAACCTCAGTCAGGATGGTCGGACGCTGGGATCGATCCCATGACCTCCCGAATGCTAAGCCAAGGCTCTACAACTAAGCCACGGCCGCTTGGTAAATCTGGGTTGTAATGTACTGTGTTATGTATAAAGATAAAATAAATACAACTAATGAATTAAATGGTATTTGAATGTGATTCGCAATAGATAGTGAGAAAATATTAAGATTGAGGACATCTAATGAGAAATTTAATTAAGTGAACATAATATCTAAGAAAGGAAACCATGACGTATGTAAGTTAAAAAGATAAGATGAAACAAGCTTCTTTCGTGAATCGATCAGAATTTAGGCTTGTATAAAATGCAGTATTTGATCGTTTTCATTCCTAATGTTTAGACAAGCCTGACACGGAATTTTCCAAATTTACGACATTTATATGCGCGCTAAACCACGCTTATAGGCATCGTTAGTCATCCCAATCCTTTGCAATTATAACTGACTTCATAAACGACCAGTATACTTGCTTTCATAGGTACTGAACAATTTTTCTAATATTTTTTTTTATATAAAACGTAATGTTAGATTATTTTTTATTGTTATTATTTTCTTTCGTCAGTATGGGTAACCGAATGAATTTAGAGTCCTTGTGATTAGATTCCGGGTTTTCGTTTAAAGAGGCTAATGCAGAATTATGCCAAAGCTGTAACTGATCCATACTATAACCATTTCTTCTTCCAGTGAAAAAAGTATGAGTCACCTCATCTGTCAAATCAGAAGGATTAGAACATAATATTGGTATGCCCTTAGGAGGGGAGAAGGGGGGGGGGGAAGGAAGATATAAGATTTAGAAGTATTGGTATGTCCAGATAGTTAGGGGATGTAAGTGATAGTAGCAGAGGGTTTCCTGAAGTTTAAATAGTGATTTTTACCGGAATTTTCTGATTCAAGCGTAGATTTTAGTTTAGGATAGAAATAATTTAATTCTTGTAGAAAAAGTCATCCACGTGGCTGTTGTATCTAATAAATATGTTGGTAGTAAATAAGTTCCTAAATAATCCATGGTAATATTAGCCAGAATAAGTAACAAGGGTACCCCATTGCTAATCCATTTTTCTGAATATAAAAGTTATCCTCAAATTGAAAAACGTTTGATGTAGTACACAATTTAATGAAGTAAGATTAATTCTCTTTCCGTAGGAAGGAATTTGTTTTTCAGAGCCCAAGTACAAGATAAGGACAAATCAATAGGAACAGAGCTATACATGTCTACAAGATATACCGGTGCTAACTTATTATTCGTATTAACACGTGTACACGCTTGTATTTTGACGTCGTGATTATTGTTTATGATGTGTTTGAACTTATTACTACTAGGACTCAATGTAAAAGTAAAATATTTGGCCAGCAAATAAGCAGGGGCAGGGTGTTTCAAACCTAAAATTTCTGTGCGTAAACCTTGGGAAGACCGCATATGATAGATATAAAATAAGTACGGTTTCTCTCCCATTATGAATACTTAAATAAAGTGATTCTAAAAGTATTTTTTGTGCTAAATGCGAATATGCTTTCAGATTTTTTTCATCACGCAGGTTTTTTTTTTTGGGGGGGGGGAGGGGAGGGAGTGACATACGTATATAACACTAGATGTTAACTCTACACCACGTTCCAGCTGGTTATATTTTGCCTTTGGGATGTCTCTCTTCGTGGTTCAGCAGTAAATAGTTAGCAAGCATACTGGGACTCCATTTGCGTGGATATCTCTTTTGCATTATAGAAATATACTGATGAAAACGGTCGCTTTGCTCATCACTGATTTTCTGAGGAGTCTAGGTGGGAGCCTAAGAAGAGAGTGAGCTGAGGCTCAGCTGAGCCCAGTTCTTACGAGCTTTTTCATCCTACGTAACGTTCATAACACTGTTTTCCAAGTGGCGTGAAATTTCGTCTCCGAGACTTGCAGCTTAGTTCACTCCCCTCCCCCTCCCCGGCGAGAGAGAAAGAAAGATAATTTAAACTTTTTTTTTGTCATTCTTGAAAATTGTTTAATAACTAATAAAGTTTGAGAATATCCAACGACGCTTACTATATCAGCTCAATACTAGCTCTCAGCTTACAAAACAAAGTCACATTGTAAAAATGTCTGAACATTTAAAAATTACATACGTTTTTAAATGGTAGATTTTGCTGTATACCGTACTTGAACTTTTTATTCCTTGACGTTTCATAACAAAACATCTAGCTGCTTATTGATGAGGGAGCACACTATTTTGACATAGAGTAGTAGAAAATAGAAAGAAATCATGGAAATGAAAATATAAATAAAGGAATGTACACGGCTTGCTACATTCCTCGAAAAAAAAAAGAAAAAGAAAAGAAAAACTGTGGCACGACAGAGACCCTTAAGGTCTTGGCCTTGTCAGAGGGATGTGTTACAGGGTTAACTTAACACTTCCTAATAGCCGTGTATTATTTAAGTAGCTCCCCAATTCTTCTCACAATGCTGGGTTAGCACCGAAATATTTTAGCTCCGTCAGAAACTCGAACCCAGGGACCGTCCGCACTGAAGGTGAGCGGGCTATCGTCTAGGCCACGCAGTAACCTCACTTTCATTTTCTATATTTTGCTTATATTTTTTACTGCTGTGTGCCGAAATAGTGTGTTCTTATATGAATTAGCAGCTGGATGTTTTACTGCGAAACGCCGAGGGAAGTGAAAATAAATCATTAATAGTTCCAGTATTCATCATAAGCTGCAATAATAATAATAGTAATAAATAATAATTGATAAGTAGCCTTTCGCATGCTAATGCCATTTAACAAATGTCTGAACAGGTCCGAATATGGATAAATCTGTTCAGTCATGATTTCATCTGTTTCAGTGTAACCATCACCCTATTTCCATTTTAATATATCTGGAATAAAAGCACGAAATATAAAGTTAAATCATACCATGACATAAACAGCGCTAAAATTTCCAATATAAAAAAGCAACTGACACAGAGTAAGCTTTCACGTGGAAAGAAAATCATGTTGATAGTGTAATCAGGGATTTTGTCAGGATTTCGAAACTGCGTGTGTATGGGACAGGAGGAGAGGCAAGAGCAGTTTTTTGAGGTTTTCGTAAAGATTATTTCAGTATAAAGGTGACTATAGGAAAATGTTGCAGGGAGG
This sequence comes from Lepisma saccharinum, assembly GCA_022664845.1. Taxonomy (NCBI): domain Eukaryota; kingdom Metazoa; phylum Arthropoda; class Insecta; order Zygentoma; family Lepismatidae; genus Lepisma; species Lepisma saccharinum. The sequence goes on from JAGDQP010067836.1 coordinate 5,157, forward strand.
GTGTTGAGCAAAGTTCCTTCTTGTAACGAAGAATCTCGAATTGTGAAGATACGTTTTTCGGAATAGTTTGAAATATACATCAAGCTTAGCTTATACTCCAGATTCAGTAAAGCCGACGACGTTAAATCAGGTTGAAAAGTTAATAAATGTTTCTGCCTTAATATTTTGATTTCAACTGCTAAGAAAACAGAACAGAAAATCCGGAAAGGAACGATGTAGTTGTAATTTGATTTTGTGGTAAGTAGAACTATTTAATTTCATAATATAGAACTGAAAACTGTACTCTAATTCCATCTACTTGCAAGAAATACCTTTCAAAATAGCGACATGGTGATTTAGAGTGGTCAAAAGCAATCCGTCATTATTTCTGAACACGAGGACTGTACGGTGCCTTGAAGTAGACTATGAATATCGTTCATAGGAATTGAATGACTGGTTTTCCATTATGTTCAGAAATAAAATTTGCTCCCGTAGTGATTCGTGTTCTGTCAGGTTGTGCTTAAAGAGCAAACCGGTTGGCAGACTTCAACACATCACAGAATGGCATCCCCATGGCGGTGGCTCCGTGTATTATGTGTGGACATCGCACTCCTGTTCTGCATTGAAGAAATCGGCCGACGAGTAATCGTGGTGAACGGTAATACCCGCTTGCGTTGAGCTAGACGTGCACGATACTTCATACAGGACGTTGTAATCAGGAGAATGAATTAGCCATTACACTCTCTTAGCATTAATTACTGAACACCCATAGTGATGCGGAAACGAGCTTTTAATAAACCAACTTCTCATGTTATTCGCCAGGGTCTTATTGAAGCTACCATGATGTAATGAGACTGCTTACTATAGGCATCCTTCAATGACTTCATTAGGACTGAGTTGACTGTTGAAACCATAATTGGTGGCAAGTGTTACCACACAGCGTACTGGATTATGCTTACGGACGATTTATGAATAAACGTGTACGGAATCGTATGCATTACCTAGGCTAAGACGACATATAAAAGTACGTTTCTCGATGAGGGTGCTGAATGTGTTTAACTTTTCATCTTGCGTTGTTTTCTTGTCGGAATAACGTCTTCTATCCTTTCAGTACTTGTCCGTTTCCTGGTAAGAAATAGAACTTTCATGTCAGAGGTGATATAAACCTTTCTGGACCAGTTTTTATGACAGAAACTTGTCACATATTCCCTTCTTTTGTTGCAGACTATTTCCCATCGAAGTAGTGACGCAAAGAAGAAAATCGATGGAGTGAAGAGAAATTTTTTGTATCTTCTGAAAAAGATACGGACTCTACCTTGTTGTAAAGATAATGTCGATATCACAGTATGTGTCACGTACAATACTTTATGGTTGCATTGGCTGTATGAATACACCTCGCAGCGCCAGTTTACTTCTTTGGATACATGTATTCAGTTAGCAGTAAAATGTTTTAAGGAAGGTAATTTTTAACATTTTAATGGAAATATTGGTATAATTCAGTATTTCGCTGAGAATATTTGTAGTTTCCCTTGTAGGTTTTTTTTTTTTTAAACATATTTTGAAGGGGATTTATGTAATCATAATCCTTCCTCCCAGTATTCGACTTTTATCGAATGTCATACCACACAAGATATACAGTCTAATGGGTCTTCTCTTTGTTCATAAATTGGATTCAGAATGCTGCTTTTATATATATGTTTAAGGTTTGGTAGTAAATCAGTATTGTAGTTACTGCAAGGTTTCATTATCTGGTATATGCACCAAAGAACCTGCCGAGTTTTGTGTTCCAAGTGTCTGTCTTAGTTACTTTAACGCCTCTTACATTCTTCCACCTGTTCTTTTCATATGATATTCTAACTATATTTTATTTTCTCAGTAACTTTAATTTCTTCTTTATCAAATACCGGTACATTATTCCCTTGTGCATCTTTTAAAAACAGTTTACTTTTATCCTATTTCTGTTTTCTTCAACCACTCCTTTCCTTAACCAGCTAACGAGGATGGAAATGGAAGGGAGCATAGGTGATTAATGTTTCCCTGGTTCTTCAAGAAGCTTCTAGCGAAACATAGTATAGAATTTCATGGTCAATTGGACATACAAATAAAGTTAGACGAGATTATTTCTGTATTTAATTGTGTTTTTATTTAATCCGAGAAAACAATAACTAATTAGTTAACCCTAGCATTAAAAATGTGACGTTTACAAGAGCTTTAGACTTATTTGTTTATAATTAATTGATTAATGTATCCTACCCTGTTATTTATTTTTTTTAAAGTTTTACAGCTTCGAGGTATTGTTTCTCCATGCAGTAATTTGTTGACATGGCAAGAAGAGCTGTACTTCCTTATGAAGGAATTAACGGAAAGTTTATTTTGGTCATACAACACAGAAACTTTCATACTTATACAAATATTGTGTTTAATAAATGCAATAATTGTTGAAAATTACGAGGACCTTACTGAAAGAACTTGTGCTTCTGTTAACAACTTGTTTCAGAACTGTTTACGTAATGAGAAACTGTTTCAAGAAAGGATAGCCAAGAGTGAAAATGTTTTGCCTTGTTTTACGTTTGGCTTGATGCATCTTAATACACGAGTAGATACCCAGTTGAACAATTTAGCAGCGGCTTCTACATTTCAAGCTGTTTATTTTTTGCACTGTTTTACGTGTTTCAAGTTAAGAAATTATGAAGAAGTTCAGTTTATGTTAGAAAAATATGACAGTGAAAACTGCAGTTTGAAACCAGTGTGGAATTACTTAAAAGGTAAAAGTGATACTTTTATTTATTTTAAAAATGAATTTTTGTGCATTTAGTATATTTCTTTTTATTCAGGTATCTATGTTGTCAATTTACAATTTTATTTTCTGTTTAACTTAAGTAAGTTGTGAGATTTGGAAATTTAAATATTTTTGTGAATAATGGAGGAAAAAGGTAGTTTCTACAACAGCAACAAACGAGGTCGAACTTGTTCGAATTCTTCTAGCGTGTTAAAAACAATATATCAACAGTGAAGGCATATCATCATGTTGGGCATAATTTCCAGGACTTGTAACTTCAAGTAAGGCTAGGGGCGCGAACTTCCCCTTTCCTTCTGCCACGGACAGAGTAATCTCAAGGTTTCTTGTGGAAGTTTCTGTGTGTAGCCTTCTTCGAGATATTTACTATTCAATACCTGCTACATCTGTCGATACGAAAGATACATACTCATGTATATTTAGTTTAACTTATAAAAATAGGGAAATACATTTAACTCTCCTGCTAAAGAACGAATAAAAAGCACTGATAGCGCTTTTTGTTGTCTCTTCGTCATTGGTCAAGACGATGCTTCTTCTATCTTTCGTGACAAGACATATATTTCCTCAAGTGCAGGATTAATTGCGGTACAGAACATGACCTTCTTCGTGTATATCGTTTAATGGAAAATTTCAACCGAGTAGATATGATCAAGATAGTCCCAGTCCTGTTTTCATTCCTACATCGTTCCCACGGTGTAGTAGACAATGGCTATTATATAAGGGACAATAAGAGTTACACACCCGCCATATGTCTCTGAAGCTATGCAAGAATATAAAGGTGTTTTTGAGCCTTCTTTGTTCAGGTTTGTGATTAAACTCAATTGTATCAGTCACGTCGGAGAACGGGGACTTTAACGAAACATAATATCTGTAGAAGTATTACTTCTTTAAGGACCGGAAATTCTATTGTTGAAAAAAGTCCAAGAAAATGTATATATTAAATAAGGTAATATAGAAAATCGTTGAATACTAAATAGAATTCACGTGTATAAAATATTAACAGAAAAAAGGCATGTGGTATAAATCACTCATTGTACACTGAAATCAGACGTTCTCATGACACAGTGACATTGTTAAAGAAAATATCGTAAGAGTCTGTCATGTATTCAATACAGTAAAGAAAATCATCCAACAGAAAACCGTATTGAAATACAACCCGCATGATACAAAGAATGGGAAAAAATCCTCGCGCAATATTGAGATGAAAGGGCAGGATATACTGGATTTTTATATGTTGAATTTTTTAAAATTTAATTTTAAAACCTTAAGGCAATTGTGGCTCAGGCCAGATGGATGATGATGATTGGTGCAGTGAAGAAAGTGGGAGGAAAAGAGATAACTTCGAGGAAACCCACGCACACGGTGTTTGTCTACCACAGAACCTATATGGCATGAGCAGGGATCGAACTTACGACCCCAAGCACCAGAGGTGAGGGCTCTACTATTGAGCCACCGCTGCTCTGGAGTTTTACATAAAGAAGACTTTGCCACAGAAAAAGATGCAAGCTGTGGTTCAACAGGAGGAGGGGCCTATGAATGCACCTGTCAAAGTTGAAAGATGAATTCGCGGAGTAGCGAAATGTGTGTTTGGTAAAAAAGAATAGAAAGGAATTCGGCAGTTGTCAGCTTTTTGCGTAAACATGGTCCATTGACGCAAGTGAATTTCCCTTTGAAAAGAACGATTGAAGGTCTGATATATTATAACTTTGACAGCTGATAGCTTGATTAAATAGAGACTCAGAGTATGTGTACAGGCTTTGGTTTCTAAAATCGAAAAGAGTGGGTGAGGAAAAGAAGACAATGTGTGTCTTAGGGGCGAAAAAAAAGTGGATAAAAAGGCATACGTTCAGGAATAGAGAAAACAGTTGTACTTCGCCAAATATATTGAGTAGATCGGTGTATGTGTGTGTTTATGTGAGTAATACAAGTCATAGAGAAGAAGACATTCCAAGTAGCATAAAATAACAATAACATTGAATAGGCAAGTAGATTCGAGTCTTGGTCCATCTTATCTAACATGTTCAGTTGGTAGAGCGTCAAAAAGTTCTGGGTTCGTTGCCTATCCTGCCTTAGGTTTTTCACCAGGCAAAGGGTGAAATTGTACCTAAACTAAGACTGTGGGTGACTCCATCTATTCTGTCTCCTGTCTTGAGACATCAATACCTAAGGATTCAGTAATAATTTCCATTACCTGCCGCGCAGAATTGTGGTATCAGCCATATGAACTGACGTTTTCTTTGTCATAACGCTTAATCATTGATTTATTATTAACATTCTAAAGGAATGGGCAAGCTTCCAAGGATAGTTTTTTGGTAAAGCCGGCCACTCCGTTCAATGGACCCCACCAAGAATTGAATTCGTGACAATGCGTACAGAAATCGAGTGCGTTAATCTTTCAGCTACCCCGAGGTCGGCGTCGTCTTTGTATTCAGGAGAACTGAAGTTTGCATTCAGTGGCCACCTATCATGACCGAGGTTTCTCCTCAGTCATATCAGGCAAAGGATGAAATGGAACCTATTAAAGCTGTTTGTGATCCCATCCATCCAAGCTGATGTTTTCTTAGTCGCATTGACCAACGATTGATTTACTCGTATTATTATTACAATTCAAAGCAAGTAGGTGAGCTTCTAAGTGTATTCGTTGCTAAAGTAGGCCATTCCGTTTAAGTAGGTCGTAAAGTAGGTCCATACCTTGTTTGGAGTAGAACTTGTGGCCACGTTCCACTCTGATCTCTCTCTCTCTCTCTCTCACACACACACACACACACACACACACACAGAGAGATGAAAACTACGTTGGGATCAGAAAACGTGCACATTTCAAACATTTTAAAGGAACAGTGTTACAGACACGTGATACTACGTACAAAGCCTCTGTACTGTTTAAATAAAAATGACTTAGTATGGAAACAGGACTCATGTTTATCAGTGAATGTGTAAAAATCCCTCGCCATGCCATTTTAATTTTATCCGTTATTTGCATTTTGTTGTTACAAGGAAAATAAACTGTCTCGTTATACGACAGATGGACATAACTTTTTGTGGAGGAATCGATTTTGACAACTGACACAGGGATATATATATGGCCGGGAAACCGGGACAGAACCGGCAAACCGAGATTGTCGCCCCAAAAGGCTTTTGCTACTAACTGGGAGGAGACCCCTTAA
>JAGDQP010067837.1:0-11099 GCA_022664845.1 Lepisma saccharinum
GTATTTGTTTATTTTCAATATATTTCCTTAATAATTCAAGTCATATGGTATACATTTGCTGTTTATTTTATTTACAGCTTGCGAGTACTGTGGATATCGTAATGTAATTAGATTTTTGTTACACATTCCTACTTACCAAGCCTGTGTAAGGCTTAATACAGCAATTGATATTTGTAATAGTATGACAAGTGTGATATTACACGCATTTTTATGTATTTGTGTTATTCTATTGTAATTTCACTTTTGGTATGCACCGTGCAAAATAGGAAAAACATTAGAGTTGAATGCTGCTGTATTTTAATGTCCGTTACTGAACTGTTTTAAAGGATTTACGCATATTCAACGAATATGACATAATGCAAAATCTTGCCTTTATTTTGCGTCGATTTGGACAACGCTTCGCAATGTATTTATAGGAATTGTTTTGTTTATTCACACCTGAATTTTAAACAACATTGCGAGAAAAGGAAATATTTTTTTTGTTAAATTTAAAACAATGAATAAGCATCCAGAGACGAACTACAAAAGAAAGGGTTGACAAGGCAGTCTTAAAGGGATCAACTTTTTTTATTTTGTAGCTTTGTTCAATTCTATTGAAATAAATTTACTGAAAGAAAAAAAGCGGAGACACAGGTGGTTTCATTTGAATTCGAATTTCTGGCATGCAGGCTCTGGGGATACCTGTGTTTCAGAGAGTTGAAAGACACTTGATTATTTATCTTTCTTCGTTTTGCTTTTCCTGCTCTCCTCTTACGTTTTTAATCCTATTGTTTCGGAGGATATGGTTAGAAGTAAAGATGTGTTTACTTTTATATTTGTTCTATCCCAAACTATTCATATCCTCAAACGTCATGTCCTTCCGTGTTCAAGGATTTAAGGTAATATATCTAATTTCTATCACATGTTCCTGTTTGCCTGTATCTATTTTCATTAGCTCAAAAGAGTAGTGTTTCCGGCCAAGTCCAATAAATATAAGCATATTCCAGTCTAGAGGCAGTTCATCTATCCACAGACCGAGGTAATCACTGAGATATAGCAAGGATGGTTTATCACGACGTCTAACATATATCATGCTACCAGTATCACGATACAGGAGATGTGCCATACCGACGGCATTCATAGCGTCGTACAGACGCAATTGCGCCCATAAGAAATAAATGCGGATATGTCAATATTCCTGAATGCATACGGAGTGTTTTCGTGTTCCAAATTACGATATGTAACAAGAAGTTTACTACCGATAAGATTAACATGCTGGATTTCCAAATGGGAAGCATGGACAATTTCATTAAACTCTTGTATTGTAGTAACAACTTTGTTGTTAGAAAATAGCACCTCTGACAACCATTTACCGAACAATAAGATTACAAATATCTTTGAAATGAATCGGGGTCCCTCATTCTTATTCATGTTATCGTACTCCAACTGCATTCCCTCGTGATAAAATATTCTGAAATATAACGTTGCCTATCCACCTCACTAAGACACGTTTCGGAAAAATGTGAGGCTTCCTCTTTCATTTTGAGAAAACATATTTACGTAAGATCGGAATAATTCCACTGATATTCTGACATTTTCTTTGGCCAAATTTCACAAGTATAAAGAATTACATAACCTTGTTTGAAAGTGGCATGGGGCTAGGGCGTAAAAACATATATGATGGTAAGTTGTTCATCTGTGTTAGTACAATCACCAGTAGGTAAAGCGTACATACAGGATCTACAAAGAGCGAATAATAGTCTCTTATGCACATTATAAGGTGAAATGGGAATGACCAGATTCGTTGGAGATAATACCTTACAAAAGACTTGACCATTAACCTGAATTGCATCAGACATGACCGTCCCTTTATGGATGATTACTGGTCCAACTGGAAGTGGTTGTGTAGCTTTTACCCATGGATAGAGCTAAGTACATTCCAAATAATGTATTGTTTCCGGTTGAGAGGATTCGTAAAGAGCTCGGAAGAATTTCGTACGATTACCTCTAAAGGAATGTTTAAGATGTAGTCTTTCTTCAATATCAGAACAATAACGGTGAATGAACTTTTGAATTTCCTGTTAAGCCTTCACTTGCTTGTTCCACTGACATTGCAATATGAATACAACGTTAACCTTATATCTATTAAGCACAAACTGCTCTCTTGCCATGGTGTCGGCATAACGACTATTTATAATCCGCCCTTGACCATCTATAGGCTGGTCCCAGAGTTGAGTTATACAGGGGTGTCCATGATAGTTACAGTCATAATATTCGTATGCAGTACGAGCATAAGTTTGGAACGTTCAAACTGAGGCTCACCGTCTCGTTCATAGCTTTGCAGCTTAACATTATGTGTATATTCCATATACCGAAGCCATAGTTTGACCTACTTGCTTTGATTTGTACCGTGATGAAATTCCAATGATGGAATATCAGGGATGTTATTACCTTTGAGATAACATGAAAGATAACAAAGCATATCACCCACAGCAATGATGGAAGTATGTAAAAACATTGAATCTCATCCGTTTTATTTTCAATGAGATTAGAAAAGCGAATGACCGACCAAGTTAGGATAGGTACGTCATTTTGAAAATATTGTAACACTTTCCGTTGGAAATCGAATGGCTTTTTACTTTATGTAAAAGGTAAAAAGGTGAAGCTTTTATCTTCATGTAATCATGTGCACGTACGTGTTTACTGTGGTGTAAAGCTTAATTGGCGTAATAGAAAGTCGAATCATGTTTTTTGTGAAAATTTCTGTAGCAGGTATTTCATGCATGTAAATGAGACCATGTCGGCAACGTCAAACCAGAGCATCCTGAACGTGTCGAAAATTTCATTTATATTGTTTTCGATATCGAGAGTATGCGATTGGATGCTGATGACAAGAATAAATATGAATTAGTGCCTAATTTAATTTGTGCTACGCAGCGTTGCTATTAATCCAAAGATATTCACGAAGATAGCTAAAGATGCAAAGTTTGTATTAATACGGATGGTATTCAGAACATTGTATTTCATATCATGGACCCTTTGGTGTAAACGTTTTAGAACAAGCCCGCAAGTTTAGCAAAGTGGTTGCTCTGGCACATAATGCTCATAGTTTCGACAATTTATTTGTTGCCCATGAAATCTTAGAACAAGTGCAATTAGTACTGAAGTTAATTACTGGTTTACATAAAATTATGCCGCTCCCGGTACATAACATATGTAGGGGAACGTTCCCGCTTATGGGGTTTCGATTAGCTGATCTACTAATAATGTTAGGTCTAGATGAAGCACATAAGAATTTGGCTTTTCACATCTTTCCATTACCCCACCTAATCAAACGTACATTGGATTATATCCAGACCTGGACTACTACGATATAGGAAGTAAATCCGACATGGATGCAGAGTCTATTGCTATATGGTGCAAGTAATGTGTAAAAATTAAAAAGACACTCGATTTCCGACTTGAACTGTTACAAAATTGTAAAAATGACGTACATATCCTAACACGGACGCTCATTCGCTTTTGTAATCTTATGGAAAGTAAAACGGGTGGGCTTCACAGTTTTTAGATACTTAAAACATTGTTGCCAGTGCTAAGCTTTCCTACCTTTCATGTTATCTCAAAGGTAATAACATCCCTGATATTCCATCATTGGGATTTCATTTCGGTACAAGTCAAAGCAAGCAGGCCAAACTATGGCTTCAGTATATGGAATATACACATAATTTTAACTGCAAAACTATGAACGAAGCGGTTAGGGTCGGTTTAAACGTTTCAAACAGAATGGTTATGATAAAAATACTCGTAATGCATACGAATATTATGACTGTTACTATCACGGACAACACTGTACAACTCAACTCCGGGACCAGCCTTTAGATTGTCAAGGGCGAATTATAGTCGTTATGCCGACACCATGGCAAGAGAGGAGCTTGTGAGTAATACATGTAAGGTTAACGTTGTATTCATATGGGAATGTCAATGGCACAACCAAGTGTAGATTTAACGGGAAATTCAAATATTTATGCACCATCATTTTTCTGATATTGAAGAACCACTACGTTCTGAATATGCCTTTAAAGGTAGGCGTGCGGAATGCTTCCGAGCTCTTAACGAATGCTCCCAATCGGAAACAATCCATTATTTGGATTACACTTCTATCTATCAAAGAGTAATAGGTACATAACTAATTCCAGTTGGACTCGTAACCATGCATAAAGAACGGACGTGCCTGATGCAAGTCAGGTTCATGGTATAGTCTTTTCTAAGGTATTACCTCCAACGAATCTGGCCAATCTTATTTTACCGTATAATGCGGATAACAGATTATTATACAGTCTTTCTACATCCTGAATGGAGTCTTTACCTACTTGTGATTGTACTCATACAGATGAACAACGTACTATCAAATGTGCTTTTTGTACGATGCGGCTCCCTGTCGCTTTGAAACAAGGTAATGAAAATTCTTTATGCTTACGATATTTGGGAAAAGAAAATGTCAGAATGTCAGTGGAATTTTTGCGACCTTCTGTCAACATGTTTCTCGGTCAGTTGAAAGATGATTGCCTCGGTCAATTGAAAGATGAACTGCTTCCAGGTTGGGATATGTGTTTATTCGTTGGACTTGGCCCAAAACACTACTCTTTTGAACTAAAGGAGATATTTGCAGGTGAACATGAACATGTGATCGAAATTCGATGTATTACCTTAAATCCTTGAACACGGAAGGACATAACGTATGAGGATATGTATAATTTGGGATAGAAAAAGTATAAATATAAACACATCTTCCAACCATATCCTTTGAAAACCGGACCACCGTGACGGGTGTAAACCACAAAATAAAAGACATGCTGTTGTACAACAATACAAGCGTCGAAAATTAAATCCGAATAATACGGAACAATATATTTCTGTTCCATACGTGCAATTTAGTTTGTAGTACACAGTTATTTATTATAAATAATAGTCTTTTCACAGCTCCTTGATACGACTGGAACACGCAGGGAATGTGGCTGTGCATTACAGTATCTGTACATGTCAATGGATTTTATATACGCAAATTTTACTTGTACAGTTCTGTTTATTGCCACTGCTTTACAGACAAGAGGCCAAATATTCTAGAGGTACTTGCATTTATCTTTGTAACTCGATCTTTATAGTTTATATAGACAATCACAAAATTGTATCTTGATGTTAAAGCCATATTAAATTGTACTTCATTGGTTATATGAGACAACACAACCTGTATCCTGGTGGCTAGTCAACAGTTCTTTGTAGCACTCTATGTATCCTGATGGTTAAAACACATTAAAATGTACAAAGTTGTGGATATGAAACAACACATATCATGTCTTTTATACCACACTATTTTGTAGCATTTCTATCAATTCATTTATATGCCATCACAAATCTCATATCCTATGAGTTATACTGTACTTTTGGATCACTCTTATGTGCAATTATGTTATTATGTACAAGTGAAGGGTGATTATATCTTGTCTTGTAAATGTTTATGGTAAACTATATCTGTTAGTTTCACAATGAACAACGTCCGTAATTACAATCTTTATTTTTATTTTTAATCATGCTCCGTACACAAAGTCCTTTGTCCATAGGACATCACATATTGCATTATCTCCTATCATCTCTTTATATGTGGTTAGAAATCAGCCTACCTGAATGTCAGATCGGGGCGCATTTCAACAGTTAAGTTAAGAATTTATCGTATGTATAGAAAAAAGCTAACGTCTCCAAAACACTATCTTCCAAGACTTCCATGGTAAGTTTGGTACAATCGTAACTTTCGGTTTCTAGGATAATGCTGGCGTAGAACTGAATGCATGTAACAGCGAAAGTGTGGGTCAAAAGATTTATAGCTTGGAAAAGACAATTCTCACTCACTTTTAGACTCGAACATTCACAGACCGCCATTGTCCTCGATCTGGATTCAACCACTCTTGATGGGCCCCACTTTATAGGAATTGGTGACCAATCATAGTGCTCTGTTTCTTTCGAATCATATGCACCAATCATAGTGCAATAAGGCTATCCAGTGAAAACTGTTCAAATCCGATTGGAATCAGTATGTCTAGAGAACACAGCGGCCAAAAGATTACCTAATTGGCTTAATTAGTTTGTTTGCTTATATTCCTAACACTTTGTATTCATAAATGACGCCATTGGCTCTTGTTATTGCTGTATATTCACTGGACTGTGTTATTTACCACCAGCGAGTGTCGGAGTTATTAACCGAATTCAGGTTTGTAATCATTATGGTACTATGTTTGTTACCGGTGACTGTCAGACATTGCTGAGCTGTAACCTAGCAATGCAGTATTACCTCCTATAAGCCCATGCGTATCCTAACCAGGCTATTCCCATATCGTCAAATAATAATGCCTATCCTAACAAGCACTTAAACCTATCCAGTTGACAGTTTGGCACCCACTACACCCGGCGAAAAGTATTATACACGTTTATCATTATCCATGTCTACAAACACAATTGCAGCGTAGTTATATGCCTCTTGTTCCGTCTGTGTGCTAAATCCTCTATGTATTTACGGCCGTCCTGTATTTACCTGGTGTACCAATAGAATGTCCGATATACTCACAAACTGTATATTTAGTGTAAAGTCCGGTTTTTTGTGTAACTAATAACATATAATTATCTAGGGGTGTATTTCTGCCATTGATACATATTCTATTTGTTATTTGCATGTCGTAGCCAAAATACATCATTCCACTCTTGGTCCTAGCCCTACTTACATGTACTCAATTGCAGTGCAGTGTGAAATTACATGTTTGAGTGAGTCCCTTTCATGAGTGGAAAAGTTATAATGTGATAACGGTTAAGAAATTTGAGAAATATTGTTACCTTTTATCGGTGATAGATTAGCAGCACTATTTCGTCCTTCGGATAATAAGGTCCTCCGACTTGCTTTCGAACGCTTTGAAAAGGACTTACTGTACAGAAAAAGTGTATGCTTTAAGTATGGAATTTAAATTGAAAGAAAATATAATTTTTTTAAAAATCTCACCTTAATTTTGAATTCATGGCGAAAAATATAAGATTATTTTATTTTATTTATCTAAAAAGTACGTGTATGCAGAGAGAGTAGGGAACACGGTTTTAGCACTATAAATATACAAACGAAACTTTCTCTGATTTTCCAGAGACCAATATAATCTTTTTTGTTTGTTGAACGTGAAACAGATAAGAGTATTATCGTCATAGTTCCTGATCACCGAAGTGTATGTTAGTGTCTCATACGTATTTTATTCAGATAAACTAAATTTTTTTCTAGAAAATGACAAACAGGGAATTGATTTAATTAGTTTTGTTTGGCCATCCTCTGAGCTTTGAAAACATCTTCCTGATATTGGACTGACTGTATAAATCGGAGTATAATGACTGAATTGTTGTTTTCTAGCAAGTGTACATAAAAGAGTAAATAGTGAGTATGATATGTACGTATTGATAGGTGTTTTCTTTCCTGATGACAAAACTCTTGCTTAAGCGTACTTACTGTGCTAGCTGTCATAGTGCATCCCAAATGTGAAATCATAGTGGCACTTAATCTCCATTGTATCCTGGCTACCAAGTGTTCAAATATTATAACTAGATAAATGAGACATTTGCATTTCATCTTAGTCATATGGAAGAAAATCATATTGAACCCTTTGCTTGATGAGGTCAGAATGTTCAAATTACTTAGAAGATTAAAAATGTTTAAATCGCTTGATGAGGTCAGAATTTTCAAATCTTACTAGAAGATTAAAATGCTCAAATGTTTCCTTCTCCGCGAGAACCTCTTCCCCCTGAAATGGACCCTCTAGTGTGTAGACTTTTAGTAATCGTTATTTGTTTGTTTGATTAAACATTGTGAGCTGCCTTTTCTAACGTAGTATATCTCAGATCATGCATCATGATTTGAAGTTTCCTTTTATGGAAAATAATAAAATAGTGTGTGGTGAGCTCATTTTACTAGCCACTTCTGATAGTACATTGCTTGTTTCTTAAAGAAGGGAAAATACAGTAATTATCAGAAGTATGTATCAGTCTCTAATGTGTAATTTCTTCACATAAGTTAAACATTTGATTTAAATATTGCTGAAAACGAAATATAAGGAAGTGATCGGATTATTTTTCTTGTTTGGTAAACTTCTGTGCATTAAAATCTTTCTGATATGCCAGTGAGTATATGAATCATAGCTTGTTTTAAAAAGGAGGACGTTCTTAGATTATTTCGAGATAGAGAAATACACGATTTTAATTTATATATGTACTTTAACTTAACCCTTACATAATTCTTAGGTATGATGTCCTCCCCGCCCCTCTCGTGAGCACTCTTTCTGAGAAACAGATGAAAAATATGAAGTAGCTTATCAGCGGAATGAAGTACGCATTCTTTAGAAGAAACTGAGGAAAACCATAGAAATCAGCAGTTAGGAATGACCAGCAGAAGGAATCGAACCCGCATATGCCTTTGGTGCTGATCTGAAGTCCGCGAGCTCAATTTGAATCTAGGTTGAAACTTTAAGTGCATGTTTTCAACTCTGAATTTTTCACGGAGGTTATTATTTTTTTCATGAGTTTTCCTTAGTCACACCAGGCAAATATATGTTATTCAGTTCAACTTCGAGATCGAATCACCTATCTTCTGATTAGAGGTAGTTACCAACATTAAAAGCAACCCATTTTTGTTCTGAATGGAGAGAAAAAGCTTAGTGAAAATAGTCGAACTCCCAAGTATTAGCTGCACCATGAGACGGGCATGTCAGTTGACCGGAGATTACTGCCTTTTAACCTTAGCTTTTTTTAAAAAAATGAGAGGGTAGAGAGAAAAATACATAAAAAAGAGATAGAAATACACATATATATACAGAGAGGAGAAAGACAGACTGATTGAAAGAAGAGAGAGAAATAAACAGACAGACAGGTATATCAGAATAACTAGATAGAAACACACATATATACACAGAGACATAGTAACATAAACTTTAGTTAAATTAGAGACAGACAGACATGGGGATATAAAAAAATAATAAAATACATCATTATCTTGAAAAGAGGCAGAAAAAGCGAAAGACAGATAGACTATATTTTAAAACTAATATTATTATAAAAGGTGGAAAAATATCTTAATTTTCAACTCATGTGGAAACGTTTTCAAGCATTTCATGCTCAACTTAAAATTACATGTTTTTCAGTCATACCAGGTAAATCTTTATTTGAAACTCATGTGGAAACATTGTCTTCAAACGTCTGATGCTGAACTGAAAAATACATGTACCTCAGTCACGCCAGACAAACGCTGGGATGGAAGCTTGAATATGGCCCGTGCTGGACACTTTTCGGCATCCTTTCCCCTCCCCTATCCCAGATCAGTGTTTGTGTAAAAATGCTTGCGAAGGAACGTAATCCGCTAGGCATATGACGGGGTTAAGGAAGAAGGAAGTTATTAGTATAATCATCCGAATATTGAATATGGAAGTAAATAATATATAAATACACGATTATATTGAATAGAAAGAGATAAAAAGATTGACAGATATATTGTAAAACTAATATTATTACAAAAAGTGGAAAATTTTCACTATCTTAAACTCCTGTGCAAATACATTGTCTTGATGCGTGTGATGTTCAACTGAGAATGAGATAAGAAGTTAGTTTGAAAATTTCTTATCACTAATACGTCAGAGATAACAGTGGACCCTTAGAGTTTAAATAGAAGGAAAAGAATAAACAGAAGAGAGAGACTATATATGCACATAGTTGTCAAATTTCTTTTGATATGACTCATTCAGTGTTGTCGATTTGTACTTATAAGAAAAGAATGAGCTAATACCTTCTGTTAAAGTATTCAGTTATTGAAGTCTTGAATTATTTTGATAATCGATCCCGTCTTAAATATTTAGTTGTGAAGAATGATCACGATTTAAGTGTATGAATTAAGATTAAATCCAGTCTTGTTAAATATTCTACAATCAATTGGCTCAGATAATAGAGCACTGCCTTTCCATTCGAAAAGTCTTCGCTTCATACCTAGCGGACTCATTCTAGCGGGGGGTTTACTAGGGTTCCTCATCGGTCACACCAGGATAATGTTGGAATGCTAGTTTTAATTTAGAGCCTGGTCAAGTTAATTTGTAAATGACACCCAGTATTGTCACTTGACTCGTAAAATAAATAAGATACCTCTCCAGCTGGGGGGAAAACATAAGTATGGATACCATAGAAGTGACCTGATGCTTAATCTAATTTCTTAGGTGCATACTTTTATACCTTCGCTCCAGTTCGTTGTGATTGGAAATAAGTAAACTCAGCGTAAGAAAGCGGTGATAATGTGAATATTGTGCGAGTTGAACTCACACTACTTGAGAGCATTGTGTATCACGCAACGAACTAAAGAAAGATAATTTGTTAAATGAACAGCCCAGCGCCTTCATTTTACAGAAATCGGATGGTAATATGGGTTAAATAGTAGACCCACTGATTTTCTTCAACTAAATTTTATTTTATGAATAACATTTCATTTTACAGAAATTGGATCGTAATATGGGTTAAATAGTATTTATTTTCTTCAACTGACCCTTTAAAACATCGTTTGCCCTATCTTCCCTCCGCCTGAACCATAGATCTGTAAAAAACATAAATTTAAATTCTAAATAATGGGTAGAACAAATAGACAAATTTTACACATCAATAAACATTAAGAATGATAGGCAATATTATAATGGATCTGTTTTGTTCTCTTAATTATCGAATATTAAACCTGATTTGGTGACCCATTTCAGCTCTGAATAGTACTAAACTTGAAAGTAAGATCTAAGCAGTCACTAATTTAAGTTCCTTTCAGCTAAAAGCAGGCATGTCCTGAACTGAATATATGTCATCTGGTTGGGAACTTGACTTGACTGAGCGGATGTGGCACGTTTACCACTCCGCATGCATACTCCTATGGAATCAAATTAAAAAAATGTTTAAAGATCATAATTAATTCATCCTTTTCTTTATACGCTACAGTGTACTCATTCTAATAGGCGTAAAATAAGTAACCTTATTAAACCATGTTATTCAAATACATCACATTTCACAATAAGATTCAAAAGCAA
>JAGDQP010067838.1:0-11099 GCA_022664845.1 Lepisma saccharinum
CTCTTGTTCCTGTATAACATGCTTCTGGCAGTGCTAACGTTTTCTGACGTGAAGAACTTGGCTCATGCACTGCCGTGCATGTTGATAAAACAAGTGACTCAAAGATATACAACCAACCGTACAATAAAGTTTGGGTGGTTGCATAAGGGTTGGGCGAACCCTTTGATGGTAACATCAGACCTTCTGGGGAAGCAGACAAAAAATTATTTCGAGCTCACTACTAATCCGACTGGCTACGGTTTCGGTTTCCCTGTGGACAGGGCAAGTGGGATACTTCGCGAATGAATTCTGCCGCGGCACGAGGGCCGACCATCTATCGCCAATAAAGTAGCTAGGAAAGCAGGCAGAAGCACTCTTACCAACTCCCAACTCCAAAAGCCTGACCAGGGAATTGTCGGAATGGGTCACTCGAATCACTGAACGAGATGCATCACATACGAAATAGGGTGTAAAAATATGTGCATATGCCAAATTTTAGCCGCTGAGGGTAACATAGAGAAGCGTGAGAGCGGAAGAAATGTGGTTTACAGTAGGGCTTAATTCCACAAAAATCTAAGGAATAACACGTGTTCGGTGTGAATAGTGTCAGAAATTCAAGTCAGATCTATAGTAGTAGCTGCATGATAAGATTTGCTGTATGTTGGGAATTTGAATATCATAGCCGCCATCTTGAAAGTGGCCATCTTGAATTTAGATTCAAAATGTTAAATAGAAAGTGGGTCATGTGACACATCAATTAGGACTGAAATTTTACCAGAAATCATTGGTGTCAATAGTATTGTAGTAATTCTATTGTGAGTTGAGAAACAATAATAGTAGAGACAGACGAATTCATTTATTCAACTCGTTTAACAGATGTCACATCAGCAGAATATAAAAGTAAGAGTTTAGAGAACTCTGGTTTCCAGACAAGACTGTTCTTCGCACACTGACCAAATGAAATGCGTGTACAGATGCAATAGAAAAATCACTAGCAATGGAAAGAAGGCAAGTCACAAGAGACGGAAGAGAGCCCAGGTAAGCCAACGCCACATACAACGTACTGTGCTGTTAATGGAAGGAGTTTAAGTGAAAGAGCTGAATAGCTTATTTCTGCGTTATCAGCGAAATAGACGAGTTTAGAGAGAAGAGAGTAAATGGGAGTAGTTTAATGTGCTCGTGTAAAAGAATTGCTACAAACTGACAGTTTATATTCTATAGTTTCAGTTTTAGAAGTTATTTGTATTGTGTGCTTTAGTATGAGTCCCCAAGTAGTTGTGTCATTATTGGTTCGTGAGTTCTGGACGCGCGACGATAATCCCTGTCCAGAAGACCGTAATGTTTTTGAACGCATCAGAAACTTATTAGTGAATACCGATAGTGCTGGAAGAATATAAAACATTAGTTATAGACGATAGTGTGTTAGATGAGGCAGACGAGAAAGGCTGTGAAGGTAGTGACAATGACCATCTGGAAGAAAGAGGTGTAACGGAAGCGTCAGTTCATTCTCAAACAGAGAGTAATTCTAATCTGGGTAGTAGTTCTTCATACGCTCCATATCCACCAAAACAGCCTAGTAAATATACGAAGCAACAATTAAAGAAAGCCTATAACTACTGGATTGGGACAGAAAAAAACATCTGGAAAAATACGAAAGTTGTCATCTGTATTTTCACGATTCAAGTTTCTTCAGGAGAATTTAAAGCCCTTTCGTAACTTTGAACGAAACTTGAACAAAGCGTCTGTCATGAAAATAAACAACGAGGTACTACAACGTTTTAAAAGAACGCGCAACATGAATAGAATAATTCATGATCGGACAATTAGAATGTGGGCGATGTAAATAAAAACAGACATGGATCCAATTGACACTCTTAAATTCAAAGCATCTTCGTCGTGGGTAGCTAAATTTAGAAAGCGTAACAAAATTGTGCCACGCGAAATTACCCACTCCGTGTCTAATCTGCTAACGATGATCAACAGCTACATAAAACTGCCGATAAGTTTGTTGCTGAAACAAAGGCTGTAATTGGCAATGAAAACCTCACTTTAGGCCAAGTTTTAAACACAAATCAAAGTAGATTTGATAACGAAATGCATGCAGGCAGGACGCTGGACACGAAAGGTGCGAAACGAGTGTATTCTAGCATAGGATCAACGACAACAGTTACGCACTCTCGTTTGATAAATGCCTATTGTATCAATGGATGGGAAACTTTTATCGCCATTATTTCTTATATCCGCATAATCTACAGGTAAATTTTAGGCGAGGATACCTGACACTCCTTCGAATATCAAGCAAATTGATAGTAAAACAGCCAATATGTGCAAGAATGATTTAAAGTTCTTTCTGCGAGAAGTGTTTTGGCCAAATGTGACCGAGAATCGCGTATTACTGCTGGTTCATTCGATGTCTTGTAACAAGGATGATCAGTTGATACATCCTACTCTTCCAGATAATGTTCAATTTTACAAACAACTGATACCTCTCAAATGCATTGGATTTATTCAGCCTCTAGACGTTGGATTATTTCGTACTTACAAGCAGTAAGTGAGGTTTATCACTGATGTCGCATTGCACATTGATGAGTTTCAAGTCTGGCACCGTGACAACTTCATTCGTGTGCAAGCTTTTACTTTCTTCGAGTTTAGTGCTCCCCGATTCACTAATTTCATTAAACATGCCTTCTACATGGCTGGATATCTTGAAGAGCATCCGGGAAAATTCAAAACTCCAAATGACTTTTGGTTAGGAAACATCAACAGATTGTCATGAGACTCATTGTACTCATCGCAGTTTCTTCAGATGCGGACACTGTGAAATTTTCTTTTGCTTCCACCACGATCTTATATATACTATACATATCAACTGTATTTTATAGATTGGTAAGTTCCTTTATCAGACTTATTATTTGGCTTATTATTTGATGAGAAATGTTAGTCTATTTCAGAAGAGCGACGGTGTATATTTGCAATCCTAATCACCAGACATACTTGTTTTCGGGTGGTATGGTTTATCTCTCAATATGACGATAAATATATATCTTAAACACTGCAATATTACCAGTAATTCGACTGTAAAAATATGTACTGTTTGTACTAGTCTTTTAGCTGTGCATCCTGTGACCACATTTAGCAGAAGGTTTAGAGAATTGTAGTCTACTTCGCATGTCGGATAATTATAGACTTGTCTCTTTCTTCAAGCATCCATGATGGCCACTTGTCTTGCACTTTAGGAATAAACCAAAACACAAATAGCTTCTAGTGACTTTTATTGCAATATACCCTTTCTTTCATGAAGTTACAAGTAGTTCTCAACTCACAATAGAATTACTACAATATTTTTGACAGCAATGAATTTCTGGTAAACTTTTAGTCCTAATTGATGTGTCACATGACCCACTTTCTATTTAACGTTTTGAATCCAAATTCAAGATGGCGGCTATGATGTCCACATTCCCCAACACACAGCAAATCTTATCATGCACCTACTACTCTAGATTTGATTTGCATTTCTGTCACTATTGACACCGAACAAGTGTTACTCCTTAGATTTTTGTGGAATTAAGCCCTACTGTAAGCCACATTTCTTCCGGCCCTCACGCTTCTCCATGCTGCCCTCAGCCGCTCAAATTTTGTATAACCACATATTGTCACACCCTCTTTCATATGTGATGCATCTTGTTCAGCAACTCGAATGACCCATTCGGACAGTTTCCTGGCAAGATGACTAAATGCCATAAAATAAAATTCACAGTCGTTCCACATTTCAAGTATTACGGTAAAACGGGGCTATTTGAGTATAGTAAAAGAAAAGTCAAAATTTCCCCAAAACTCACGTATTTTAGAGTTTAAATAATTATGCCATAATCTACGTACATTATTATAGTATAATATATTAAAGAATAAAAACCTCTTAAACCACGGAAATTCTGAAAACGAATTTAAAATAAAATTGGCAGAATTCGAGACTAGTATTAATCACGGGGCTATTTGGGTTGCTCAGGGTCTATTTGGGTCTTTCCCTGTATCAACATTGTTTACATTATTCACATTAGCGCTCATGTATATTCTTCAATTATACCATTTTCTATACAATATGTGAAAAACATAACATTAATAAACATTTTCCCTCAACCCTGTTTGTTTGAAAAACTCGAGCCAGCGAACAAACAGCGCTTCATTAACATAAAAACTATCTGATAAGGAAACATGACAAGTCGGTGGTATATTGTTGAATTCTTATCTCATACGCTGACCTTTAATAAATAACAAATGGTGAGATATATTGTCCAACTGCGTTGCAAGAGACTATCACAATGACATTTTCGCCTCTTTCGACGCTAGTGACATCTTTTTTCCCTTTCTTGGCAATGACCTTGATTGGGTTGTTGTTAAGAGGAAACCCTGTTTCATCCACGTTGTATGTACGCTGTGGTTTTGTGTTGACACTAATCGTCGAATTAGCAGATTTCAACAGTTGAAAAAATCACTCACTGCTTCCTTATTAATGCCCTCAGCGCGAGCTCTTGAAAGTTTCTCAGGGTTTCGTAATGATAAAAAATTCGGATGTGTTTTCATGAAACTTGTAAACCAATCTTCACCAGCTAATTCTTTGTTTTTCCAAGGATGCGTAATTTGATTTGTTATTACATATCGATGACCAGTTTTACGAATCGTTTCAGGGGTGCAGGCTAGTCCTTTTCCCGCGAGAGTCATAATTCGCAACACGAACTCTTCCTTCTGTTCTTCTGTCAGTACTGTGGGGTGTCCTACGGCTTTCGGCTTTGCACTTTGAACTATTTCATCATTATCACCCAAGGTTAGTCTTAACCTTTCGACCTGCACTTTTCTTCGCAAAGTTTCAAATTTACATTACAGAGCTGCGAAGCTCCATGTAAACTCAAATCACCTTTTGCTACACTTAGGATGGCCTTCTCCATGTCTTCATTACTTCACTCGTTGTATTTATGTTTGATTTGTGTGTCCGTACCATCTAAAAAAATGAAATGTTTTGTTTTACATACATGCATCATGTAGGATAAACCATAAATACAAAATTCAAATTCATAAATTAAATAAATTAACATAAGTTTACACCTGACTCAAATAGCCCCATTTTTTTCGACTCAAATAACCCCGTTGTGCACTTGCTTACGTACGAACGTATTACTTTCACATAAGACAGAAGAGGGCAACAAAAATGGCGTTTATGACTTACAGATGTTCTGTTTTACGCGTACGGTAATAAGTTTACAAATATATGCATTTACACAGGTTCCACACCTTATATCATACAGCCACAATTTCATATCAGAGCAAAATATAATGTATTGCAACTCATCTTGCTCAGAATAGTCGCAAATTTACAGCAACTGATAAGAAAGCAGCAGATCAACCACATACACACCCTTCTCTTTGCCAACGAACTCACAACTGAATGCTGGTTCAGTGTACTGATGCGCATAGTAAACGCGCAGTGACATTTTTTCTTACGTTTGACCCACATAGCCCCTTGACTCAAATAACCCCGGTCTACTCTAATATAAAAATTTGTAGAGTAGAATATTTTAT
The DNA here is from genome assembly GCA_022664845.1 of Lepisma saccharinum. Classification (NCBI taxonomy): domain Eukaryota; kingdom Metazoa; phylum Arthropoda; class Insecta; order Zygentoma; family Lepismatidae; genus Lepisma; species Lepisma saccharinum. Next base: position 5,554 of record JAGDQP010067838.1, read on the forward strand.
GCAAAATTAAAGTAGTTTTGCTTATAAATACTTAACAATGATAAATGCACAAGACACCTTCGGAATATCACTACAGTCGCCTTTGATTTAGGTAATATTTCCCTCAAATCTCTTTACGCGTAAGGATAAATCCCTAGAAAAGGTCATAGTGACCCTCTGAAAGAAACACTGTTCAAACACAACAGTGTATAGTAAAGAACGAATTGAAATTTTTGCTTTGCACTTGGGTCACTGGGTTAAAATCGTATCACCGGATCAGGCCAGGTCGCTATCATAGACCCCGTAACTCGGTCCCAGAACCTGACCCGAATGACGAATGTTGTTAAAAAAACGGTTTTCTTCTGGGAAGTTTTTCATGTCTCTTTCTGTTCTTTTCCTTGTTTTTTTATGATTTATTTACACTGGAAGGGATTTCATTCTTAACGCTGCAGATAATCAATATAATCAGTAGGATTGCAGTTAAGATTTCATACATTCATCCCAATTTACTTTGCTTTGTTTCTCTGCAGACTTATGAGGGAAATAATGGGATTATTTATAAATGCATTCACTGCCACACTGCTATACTTCCTTTATCTTCATCCTGACAAACATAAGGAATCAACTAAAGACATGTGGACTAAAGATGTTTGGTACAGTTTATATTAAAATACTAATAAACCTCCAGGATACTCAAGAAATATTTTGAATTATAGGAAGAATTTAAATTCCTCGAGATAAGACAACTTCGAAAACATCTTTACAATAAACAGAAAAACTATGAATGATTACCTAAATATGCTCTCATCCTGTATATACATTAATTTCTAATTACGGTATTATTCGAGGAAGATATCTATTTTTGATCACAATTATTTCATACTCTGAAAATACGTATATACAGATAGAGACAGTGTAACAAAATATTTTGTTATATGCATATTTCAAAAGAATTGCATAATTAATACTCTTGTAAGCAAGCAACTATGTATAGGTTTCTTATAATGAGTCCGTTGCAATAGGGCTCTGAGGTCCATTATTTCAAAGCATATCATAACGTAGCCACGTCCCGCGGCTCCCCCCGCGCTTTTTTGAAAGTTTAGGAATAGCTATATAGGGACAATTTGAAAAATTTAAATTTAAAAAGGGTGGCAACACTGACAACTCGATACTTTGGTACAGGGAACAACCACAGTACGTTTCAATTGTGTTGAATTTGTATCCTCAAAGCTTGGTGCGGATAAATAGAACTGAATGTAAGTAATAAATATTTAATGTTTTAAATTGATTGGCAACATGGTCAACTGTGGGACCTGAAGTACCTCTATGACGCGCCCAGTACGTAAATACAAAGTTTGCTCCTAATACATTCAACGATATAGAAGAAATTAAAAAATAATATTTTCTAAAATTGGTTTGCAATACTGGAAGCACCAACATAAACTTTCCCAGTATCTAATATCTAATGCACATGTGAAATTTTGTGTAAATCAATGTGCCAATTTCCAACGTTAACAAATATGAAATCTAAATTTTAATTGTTTGGCAACCCTGGCAAACTACGGTGCCTGACGTGCCTGTAAGAACTGTCCCAGTACCTAATGAATACGTATGTCAAAATTGGTGTAAATCAATGCACACGTGTAGATTCGTATTAATAAAGGCATTTCTGTAAGTTGAATATTAAAATAGGCTGGCAACACTGACAACTGGGGTGTTTGAGATAGGGGACACCCAAAACCTTCTTCTATTGTGTTTAATCATGTTTAAGTTAAGTTTGGGGTAGATACAACATGGAAGAAGTATTTCCAAAACGATTTTTTTTAAAGTTGGCAACACTGAGAACTGAGCAACCCAGAAAATCTCACATATACCAAAAACATATTTGTAATCTACGGTTTAATTTATGTTGTACTTCTTCTTAATTACCTATATATCTTAAAAGTAATTCTTACTTTAAGAGACGTTAGCAGTATTACAAATTGTTCCCCTAAAAGAACTAAATTTAGAAAAAAAAACAATGGCTAATGTTTCTTTTTCTAAAAGAAACGGAAGTCTTAGAAAAAACGAACTTTATTTAAAACACTACCGGTGACCCATTTCAACTCTAGTTTGGGGTAGATTTGACCAAAGCGAACACCCAAGATATACAAGAGTAATTGACACAAAAGTTGTATACTCTTTGGAGTACAGTGCTACTACGTAATATTATGGTGCTAGTAATAATCGCTTACATTTATTTTGCCGACCGAGGTAGTCATGTGTTCTGAGACAAATCATAATCTTGAAGATTACAGCTCGAAATCAACCTGGGACATGGAGTTTTGTTGATTTTACCGAGCATTACTCTTCTATAATCGTGACGGGCCGAAGTCAAAATTTACTGAAATGGCCAACACAAGATAAAGTTGAGTAAAGTTTTACTACATTTACTACGGTTAAGTTATTATACTTTAATTTAAGGTGCAAAATAGAACTGCAATAATTGTTCAGCTTGTACGACTTGCAGTAGAAGTAAAGGTATTCCCTGTGCGATGGGCGATGAGGTAGCGTTCCATATGTTCTCGACCTACGGCACGAGTGAGGTTGGATGGCCTGTCTCACGCTCAACCACCTTTACCTCCCAAGGTGCCCAGAAGTACTATTATAACACTCATTTTGATAGGAGTCTGGGCGCACCTAAGAACGTCAGGAATTGGAACAATGCAAAATATCTCAAGTTTCTTTCCTGGGATTTGAACCCGTGCCGCCCGATTCGTAGTCAGACGCGCTACCACGTGAGATAAGGCGACTCCTACTTGTAGTAATATTAGTAGTGGCGGCAGTAGCAGTAGCACCAGTAGTTACATTCCTATTAGTAGTAATGTTATCAACGGTAGTAATATTAACAGTAAACTCGTACGTAATAATGATACCGTAATTGGAAGTAGTAGAAATAGTCATAACACAAAATAACAGAAGATTACAAATAATAATTGTGCTGTATTACTTTATTATAAAATGAGTTATATTAACGTAAGTATAATTACTGTGATCCTAGTAGCAACAAAACTAACAGAAAATGTAGGATAACGGAAATAGAATGTTCGAATATCCGAACGTCCGAATATTGATAGTACTATTTCAAAGAAATACCAACATATATATTCGTGAAAACACATAAAAATGTAAATATTTAAAAACGACATTTTTAATTTCATTCCTCAAGCGTGATATATACTGATTCTCCAGTGTGGGCTAGCTAATATTCGATTCAGCGTTGGGCCTCAACATGTTAGTGTTGACCTAGGATCGTGAGCATAATTGCGCAACTTCGGAACTACAATAAAGTATTAGAGGACTGTTGTCATGAGGGTCAGACACACGTCTTCGAAGAGGCGGTACGCTGATCCTGTAACTCTCTAGTACAGCCTTCTGACAGGCCAGGATAATTTAGTCAGTAGTGTCTCTCATTTTAGTTTAGAGGGTTAGCAAAACCGTGCTGATACCATTAAGAATTTCAGCTACATATTAACAATCAAGCATTGCCTAAATTCTCGTGTCTATTTAAACTTGAGTTTAAAGAAGAATGTCTTTGTAACATTTCATATTATGACTAATTTAAAGAGGATGTTCTGACTCAGAACTCTTTTAAACAGCGATCTAGTTGCAAAAGGTCGTGATGTGACGCAGGACAACATGTATAAACACAATTAACATGAACAGGGCTGCAAATCCGAAAGGCTTGGCTTAAAACCCATTCCCAGAGGATTTGTGGGTGGTTAGATTGCTGCTGGAAAATGTTGTTCCGACATTCTTTAGGTGGAAAAATGTTAAATTCGACTTAAATGCTGTTTCTTTTAGAAAGTTCGCATTACGTTCTCATCCTTTGTGTCTCTGTAACATGTTCAAACTATATTAATGTTTCAACCATATTAATTTCAAAGATACCCGATTCGTATTATGCCTGATTCACTTTTCAATATCCAACATAGGTTAGAAAATTGGTACTGGGAGACGCGCAGGTTGGAGTACTGCAGCCGATCATTCACATTGAAGTTTATTAAGGTTTACCTCAGTTTCACCAATATAATGTCCGTATCACTATACACACAGTACTTAGAAAATCTTGGTCTCCGTCGTATTTCCCTTTCCTGACCAGGAATAGTGCTCGTCAAAGGACTTCATACCTCAGTCATACGATGGCCTTAGAACATAGTTCCCTGTCTCCCTCATAAATGTACGTTAAATAAAAACGAATTTGGTTGTGCTGTGACTTCTGGTGAAAGTTACGTTTTTCTTATCGTACAACACAGCGGTTTAGCCTACAGGGTAAAACTATGGGTTCTGGTACTAAAAGTGTTTCTAATTGCCAGATCTCGCTTCCAGAACCGACTGAACTACCAGAATGCTGTCCTAAGTCAAACTAAGTCCACAAAACACAAAACATTTTGTTAGGTCCGGCGTATTTAGAACAATGTTAGCACTTGTCCAGCAGAGTATTTTGTTCAAAGATGGTCTATTGTGCAAAGATGACCCCCTAGACACTCATGTTACCTTTACTCATGAATGAAAGTGTTGACGTCACTGTGTTTGAGGATTTCGCCATCAGGTGTCTCTACTGCAAGTGGGCTACAAGAGCGGGGATTGCTGTGTCACGTGAGAAGAACACACAGTTCACACATGCAAAGGTATGTGTAAAACGTAAGATGAATTTTTGGTCTGATCTAGAATCAGAGTTTGTTAATACCTTGTGAGAAACATAGTACTTTAGTAATCTTGTAAAGAAACCCTGCCTTTAAAGGATATGATCAGGGTAAGATAGTCCATGCTGGTGGCATGGAAAATCATTACAAATCAATACAGGAAGTTACTGTAGCAATTGAATTTAATGTCTGCGTCTTCAAAGAAATGTGAAAATGAGTAAGTTAGGAATTTAACAGGAACTGCCAATAAAAACTGGCAAAGAAAGGAACGAAGTCCAGACAACAATCGAGAATTCGAATTAGGAAAGACGCCACTCTCAAAAAGATTTTTTTAAAAGTGTTACAGATTTCTGTGCCAAGTGTGATGAATATTACTATTAATCAATAGATGACAAGAATTGTTGCCCGTGGCTTCATGAGAATTCTTTTGGATATATGGCGTCAAGTGGTGAACGTAGTGTTTGTATTAGAAACCAATAGGTTTAACCAATGATGGCATATTATAGGTTTTTGTCTGCTGTTCAAGCAAGGTCATTCTGAAATATGTTCTCAGTAAGTCATCTCATGATATTATTTCTATAGAAATGTTTAGTTAATACGTTGTTAAGATACATCGACTTTGCCAGTTATGAAATATTATAGCTCTTTCAAGCGTGGATAGTCGTAGATGTCCTAGGTAAAGTAGGTAGAATTATGACACTAAAGAGACAATCTATTCAGAGGGCTGTACAAAGTATGTTTGCTTTGCACACATTAGAATTTGATTTAATTCTGCCTTGAATATACTTGATACGATCAAAAACACCAGAGGTGCAAAAAGTGGAGCCAAGTTCTCTAGCCCTGAAAAGGTGTGAAATGGGAGACGGATGAGCCAAGTTCCTT
>JAGDQP010067840.1:0-11098 GCA_022664845.1 Lepisma saccharinum
TCATTTCCTCTGTATTTCTACTTAACAACCGGGTCCTTACTATAAATCCCTGTGGACGAACTTCTGTACCCGATATAGTTTCTTCGCTTGTAAATACCATAGCGAGTGTAGATAGGGTTGCCACCTGTCCCATATAATACGGGATGTCTCTATTTAGGTAAAATTTACGCGTCCCGTATTTTCGGTGATTGTCCCGTATTACAAGTAGTAAATTCACTCATAGACCCTATATTATCAAATATTAAAAACATAACAAATACGTAGTGAAGGACTCTTTTCTAAATGTTTACTATACAGACTGGCGAGCAGACTCTCTTCACATTCCTAGGCTCCAACATGAGACCTAGGCTGAGGATATAATACTCGCTACTTCTGTTTGCTCTATTTGATGACACACTGCAATAAATAGCTGTGGTAATTCAACATTTGTTGATGTCCCAGAGGAACCTTCACTTTTTGTGTTAAATCAACACCGTTTGTTGTGCGATTTCGGTGATTCAACACTGTGATAGTGCTAGCATGACCATCTTTATTAGTTTATTTTGTTGATTCAAAACAAATGTGGTCACCCAGGAACACAGTGAAGTGTTGATTAACACAGTTCTTTTTCAGTGCAGATTGTGCTTATCAAATTAAAAATCCATTTCCGCCCGCCATTATTTTATTATTATTATTTTGAGGGGGGTTCATTCGCAAGAAGCACTTTTCTGTGTGTTCTTGATTATTATGAAGTTTTAAATTGTACGGGTATATAAATATAAAACACGGATATAGAGCGAAACTAGTTACTTTCATTTTAGGTTATTTACAATTTGTCCCGTATTTTCTGGTATAATCCCGTATATTTTACCAAGTGTCCCGTAATTTATTCATAAAAAGGTGGCAACCCTAAGTGTAGATTGAGATGATCATGTCTTTAGGAGCTTTAAAATTATTATTATCATACAGTTTCGTAAGTCATTTTCATTAAAAACAATATTTCCTTTAACGACAGTTGCATACTCTAGCGGACCCGTTCAGTTAGGCGTCACCATTTCTGCGCTACCGTTTCGGCGCCGTAATGTACGTAACGTTTCGGGACCAGAGATTTACCAAAGAATCACACCAGGGGAACTATTGTATTAAAAGAAGTATGTCAAAACTTCGTCCATAAGATGCGGCAGAAGAACCGATCCAAGGACTATGTTCATGGAAGAGATGTAATCAGACGTTTATATTTTAGTAAGTACTTGAAAAACATATTTTTTTGTTCAATGATTTTAATTGTGAAGTGTTTCTTTCTGGCCGAAAATGGGTTTATTGATTTATATACAACATAAACAGGCTGAGCTATTGCAGGGACGTAACTATGGGGGAGCAGACGGGTCATATACCGCGGCGCAGGATTCAGGGGACGCTAAAAATCAATATAAAAGAAGGTAAATGCATAATGTACGATATGTTGTGTGAAGTGAATGCGTTATTATAGGACGCACAGAGTCAGAAATACGTGGAAGCACTATTAACATAGTTACTCGAAACCAGATGTATACTTCGGAGCTCTGACTAAATGACTATGCACCAAAGCTCGAGAATTAAGGTATGTTAGGTTAGGCTAGGAATGCTTGCAAGGAGAGGATCCCAACGTCACTGAGCGCGAAGATTAGAGTCTTTCTATTTGCTGTTGCCTTCTTGTGCACTTAGGGTCCTCGGAATTTCAATTTCCACTAAAAGTGACTATATTGGAAATATTTAACTTTAATTTGAATATCTTCGAAACAATTAAACTGATCAAAACTAAACTTAAATATGCAATATTCGCTAAAGACAGTATTGGAAACCGTAATCAGTATTTCCACATATCAACCCGTGTTACCAACTCAGCATACAAGTTAAATATTTTAAATGGCACTATAGCCTCAAATTGCATGGTTTGATTATGATTTATAAGTAGTATTTACATCTGTAATAATAAGTATATATTGCTATTTGAGGAGTTTACTTTCAAAAGAGGGTATATCTATTTTGGTCTATCAGTGAGCATATTTGTGTTTTCTGGTTCATTTCTCAAGAACCTGTCAATATCTTCAATAGTTTCCCTTCAATAAGGTTCGTTACAAACCCTAATACCCCTTTCTCAAAGAAACTATTGTATATATTGAAAGGCGTTTGAGAAATGAACCAGAAAAAAACAAATATGCTCACTGAGCGACTAAAATGGATATAACCCATTTTGAAAGTAAATTCCTAATTTAACATTTTTATCTGGTATGCTGATCTGGCAACACATGTTACGGTTTTCGCTATTGCCTTTAGTTAGTGTTACGTTGTGTGACTTTCGTTTTCTTTACCTTAATTGTTTCACAGATATTCAAATTAAAGTTAAATATTTGCTATAGCAATTTTGTGTGGAAATTAAATTTCCGGGGCCTTTAAGTCCACAACAAGGAAAAGCAATCGAATGACTATCATCTTCGGTCTCAGTGACGTCGAAATGCTTATTCGCAATGTTTGATCTAATTCCAGCTCTCATGGTTGGGATCCTCTCATTGTTAGACTCAAGAAATAAAGGAGTAACAATTTCCAACATTTTCAAATGTTTTCACCTCTTTAGGTACGTTAATAATTTCCGTTTTCCTCACTTGGTGCCGAACTAAACTGGCGCCGAAATGTAGCGGGCCCTACTCTAGGGCGGTCGTAAGGCGGTACCACCTAGCGGACTTCAACAAAATATCTTCGTGCTTGGAAAAGCGGCATTAATAAATCCATCGTACAAAACGTTCTTTGTGCTGCGAAAAATGGAATAAATAAGCAACTGTGCTTTACAGCATGTAATCCATTACTCTCAAAGTTTCTTTATTGCTGTACTAATTTGTACTTATTGAAAATATCATAGCTACCGGTTCGTTCTAGTGGGACGCTTGTTGTCACAATTTTACTTCTGTGAATCCCTAGATGCTTTGGGAAATCCTTTGCACACTGAAATACTTTGTCCTTTTTATGTGCTAGTTTGTCGCTGCATTACGTTGCCATCCTCTATAGATAGAAACGTATGGGCAGTGAACATTTACAAGTTCTATAATAAACCATTAGCCCCATACCTACATTATATTACCTTTGCGTTATAAATTAAACACGTAGCATAGCAATATAATTTGGAAGATCATCGTACTCTCGTACAATTTTCATTAACTAAACACAAAAAATACTTTAAAAAAATAAAGAATAATTATAACAGGATATTTGTTGCATGCTTCACATCACATAACCTTTCTAATTTTGGTGTTAGTGATCTATAAGGTAATTTCAGGAAAGATGCGCCACCAAGAGAGATGCCCCAGTTACCGTATTTCGAAAATTACCCGATAGAATGCACAACCAATGTAATGTGAGCGTCAGTTGTGTCGAGATCTGTGCCGGCAGCACGAGTGGTGAATATTGGATGTTGTTTGTTATGTTGGCTGTTTTAGCTGATATAGGAAGGTATTACACGTTTTTGTATCATGCTCTAATAATAAAGAATACAGAATCGGTAGAAAAATATACAATTAATTCATTTTTGTAATCGAACTGATGAAAAGTGGTCAGGAGGAAAGCTGTTGTCAGCCGTCACTCGGGTTTTATCCATGTTTGCCACTTTACGGGTAAATACTAGGGTGGATGTCTCGCTAGGCAAAATGGGAGAGATGTCCCAGTTATCTCCGGGAGAATACCCCACTGGGAAAAAGATTTAATTCTGCGACATATGATTTAATTGTTACTTGCTATTTTAAAATAACACTCATATCTAATTTGTGACTGATGGTGTACTATTTGATGAGAGATTTAAGAATCTTATCCCTATATATTTCGATCTCCACTTGTAAGTATTCGTATTGTTATGTAACAGGGCCGCGTACAAGAATATTTCGCTGGATTTAAACACTACAGCAAAAAATATCAAACATGTTCTTCAAACATATGTATAATACCTGAAACATACCGACTTAGCCTTCCAGGTGGTAACGTCGCGGGTTTCGGACTGGCAAAGGGGAGGCACGTGGGTTGAAACCCCACACCCGACCATCCTGACTGAGGTTTTTCAGGGTTTTGCATCAGTTACATCAGGTGAATACCTGGAAAGTAACTTCAAACTAGGCCCTGACCTATTTGCTTCCTTTAAATATCCCGGCCTGTGTCAAAGTTACTAAAAGGGCATGAAAGTAATATTTTTGAAATCTCTTTATCTGAGATTTGTTTGCATAGCTACTAGATGATGAGAACAAATCCCTCTACATGGGCCGAGTCGAAGATGCATGAAAACTATAAAATATAATTCAAATTAAACCCCATTTTCATATAATACTGTTCCACTTATTTACGTAACAATAGTTCTTTTCGAATCGTTCTTGAAGTGCAAATCCGATTTTTGTTTTATCGACCATCTGCTTAGAAATAATAATGTTTCAATATGAGTAACAAATTGAACCAATTTTAAACTGTGCTGAAAAGATATTAAGAACATGGGTGGACTGAGAACTTAAATCAGAAATGAGGTTTCAGAAAACAATAAAAATCAAGTAGCAATGGCCAATTAACATTCATCTCTATTTCCTGTTACTATGAGCATATTTTACTACAATGATTTCCGCTAAGCTAGGGTGACCACACGTGCCGGAAATCTGGGATTGTCCCAGTTTTCTGTCCTCTTTTCTGGAATCCGGGAAAAAGGTTTCGAGACGCTTTTTTCTCCCGGTTTCTTCGGGCCGACTTTTTGCAATATCTTGTCTACCTTTTGTTTCAGCTCATGATTTTTTTGGCAAACTGTTCATTGTTGCCACTTCAGCTGTTATCTTCTCACCTGGCTTTCTGATACTTTTCTCACGTAAACAATACTATTATTATTATGAAACCTAATAAAGCAGCTAAAAAGGTACGTAATGATATAAAATATTGACAAAATTTAAGTGAGAAAAGTAATCTGAGGTTGCAACATTTATCTGGTAGGTAATATGTTACCTTGATCCGCGCCATCACACTCTTGAGCAAACTTTACACCTGTGTTATGACAGATAATTGCATGTAATAGTGTTACCAATACCACAAATTGAATATTAATAATAATTGATTTTCGTGTTATTTTCAGTTAAATTAATCATTAATACTTTTGTGTACGACAGATGTTGACAGTATTGCTTCACGATCCTGGCAGTCTAATTCTGTACATTCGTCGCATATTTAATTAGTTTTGAGCAACTGCAAGGGCATTAATGTTTCAGGCATTTTGTTGAAACGTTCTTACACTTGCAGAATCTTTTATTACATTACTCAAAGTATTTTAAGAAATTGTTGTGGATAATTTGTCAAGATAATTTTAACTGATTTAGAATGTTCCAATAATATAGTTTCATGAATGAGAATCCTTTTCAGAGCATGTGTCTCGGGAGGGGTGTCTCGCGGATTTTGATTCTTTGAATTTGGTCACCCTGCCCTACGCTAAAATAATGTTTTCCTAAATCATTGATTGCGATTTCCTAAGCATTTCATTTCCTGACTTAAGTCATTATGTAACCAAAGTCCTTAATCGAACTTTATTAGAATTATAATGATTCTTCACTACGTTAGCATAGTCTTTATTTTATCAAATGTTTCCGTTTCCGATAGTTTTGCCTTCAGAGCCGTTATTTCATACAATTAGTGGCTGATGATCAATTATCTGCTAGAAGATATGGCAATAAGGTCGCTAAAATACCATTTCTCTTAACTTTTGGAAGAACAGTTTTTATGGGTTTGTGCAATTTCTTTTTGTTCTTTCTTTCTTGATTCAGACCAAGCAGTTAGAGAGGTCAGCGAAGAAGGAAGACGGAAAAGAAAACAATCTTCTTTTTCTTTTGGAGATCAACAATGTCTTGACCTTGACTCCATCAACACTAGTGTTAATGGCTATTTTAGAACCTTGTAGTCTTCAGTAATGGTCTTTTCTTGTCATTTTATTACATTTTTGCCGTCAGATTGGCTGCTCGGAGCATCACTTTGAAAAGCACAGTGATTTTAATGGACAACACATGCACATACACACACACATACGAGATACAGGAGAAGGAAGATGAAATAGTGAAGCTTTATATTTATGGGTGAAAGGCAGAATTGAGAGAATTTGATATCCCACACTCCTAGTTTGTGCATTTTAAAGTTGATAATTAGAGTTTTCTATTAAAAGGAAAAGTTGCTAAAATTGGATCGTTGTCTAAATTGAACCATCTTTCTATTTTAAATTGTGTTCACATTATGAAAGATAAAATTACACCACTGATTGCTGGTCGACAGGAAAACACAATTCAGCGAGCAGTACGGTGAAGTCATGCTACCAAACAAAAATGCTGCAACTGTTCTTGCTTGGCGTTCGCTACTACTATTGAGCTACGAATCATATCCTCTTGTACCGAATAGGAGAAATTAACGCTAGTTTCTATGTGAGAAGTTCCTTCCATTAGCTACTAGTTCAATATTAAATTAGTATTACATATCGCGTGTTTGTGTAGCTGCATTTTCTTATGACTTATAGCAAACTGCTGCTTAAGTTGGAAGAACCATTGCGGCCTATATCCTAATTTGGACCGGGGAATTTTAGGAGAGCGTTATTAAAATTAATTATAATCTGCGACAATTAATAGTGTATTTTTAATTTAAATCTTTGCAGGCAAAATTACATGTTACTTTGTTCTGTTGTAATTCGTTTCGAGTATTGCATAAATGGACATCCATAGTCCAATACTGTGATTTTAAAATGATCTGTGCGATATTAAAATAATAAGTGTACAGTATTAACTCACTTCGCAGGGACTCGCATTGTTTCTGAATGGAGGTTTAGTATGTTATCCATCTGTGCTAGGTTTAAAACACAAAAATGTCTTCTCTAGAAAAAAGCTTAGGTGTTTATTTTCTCGTAAGTGATCCGGGATAATCTGTTTTCATTTTTCCTAATTCTAGTAGCCGTGAAATAGAACGATTCTAGATCTCTTAATACCTTAATTGGATCGGTTACAGAAGTATTGACACTGTTCACTACCCATTGAAGAGAAGGTTTACTTACAATGTCTTTGCTTTTCCATCTGTTGGTTCTGCGGTCTTCTGTCACTACATAATATTTTTTTGGTGGAGTTCTTGGATGCCAAGACAAGAGTAGACGGAAGCATAAGGCAGGAGAGAAGAAGACTCATATTGGTATTACATGCGACATCTTCTGTGTATTTGAAAATAGATTTATTTTAGATTGTTACTAAAGAGATTCTCATTTCGTTGGCAACGCCTCAACGTAACATTTGAGAGATTCAATAACTCTTACAACCCATAAATAAGGTTATCATAATTATATTCATGTAATCTTTCAAACTCGGACTGATGACTTCAAAGATATAATGGACACTACACAGGTTTACCATAAACATGATGGCAAGTATACCTCAATACATTTTTGTCTATGGTCTTATATAATCGAACTAAGTTACTTGAAATCAATAACTTAGAAAGTACAAATGCTGTCATTGTTGAGATTCTATTTTCAGAAAAAGTATTCTGTAAAATGTATAATGCAGAATATAAGCCCATTATTAATCTATGATTAATATACATTTGCATACTATTATTACATAGATCACAGAAGCCCGATCGCATTACATCCGACCGACTTAGTAACACTGCTACCACCGACGTACCACACCGAGAACTTTGACATTGGCAGTGCAGTTGGTGTGGACACGCAGCTACCACGCGAGGAAGTGGCGTGTTCGTGATCGTGCAATGCCGCTCAAACGGAACCGGTATTGGGAAGGGTACGTCGTGGCCTTGTTCCACGCACATTTTTCGTATATGCGAATACTGAAACAGTGCAAAGAACATGATGTAGCCATTTGGTTGACCACTGCGAAAGAGATCGCGGCCAGCAAACACAAAGTGCGCCCGTGCAGAAAATCGCAAACAAAACAGGCTCGTTCCATGGCACCAGTGAAAGTGTCGCCGAGGATGCTACATGAGGTTCGACGGTTTGCAGTTCGCGATAACCCACCGGGTGACCACAACAAAGTGTCATGACCCAGAAGTTTAATATAACACAGTGAACTATCAGCGATGTCATTCATCGCCGTCTTGGCCCACGATACGTCCATAAGGGAAGGCCGCAAACTGTATGAACGACACTTGGCGGGGACAAAATGGCAGTATGGGATCATATTGGACGACGTGAACATTTATCTAACAAGGAATGGTCACATTAGGGCAATTATGTACCGTGACATCACCGGAGAGGGACGAACAGAGTTCTACTGTCAGTCTCCTGAAAGTTCTCCACGGGGAATCATGATTATCGATGGATTCTGGTGCCAAGGGAAGTTGACCATCCGTAAGGTTTAAATAAACATCAGGGTGAATGCTGCCTACTTCTAGGAAGCCATCATGACCCCTATATTTCGGAAAGACATCCCTCGTTTGAACGAAGCCAGCACTAACCAGGTATGGATCCACATGAACAAAGTGTCAAGCCACACCGCCAGATCATCGTTCGGTTTTATCGGAGCATGGAGCAAGAAACTGGAATTCGTGTTAGTCTCTTTCACGATATTCCTGTCCTGATGCCAGTCCCATGAATTTTTGAGCATTTGGTCTTCTGAAAAGACATCTGCAACATTGCCGTCCCCGCACTCTCCCTAGCTTCTGGAAAGCCTACCGTGAGGAATGGGATGGAATTCTCATGCTGGTGCACCAACGCAGTTTGTTGCAGTGGAAATTGCGATGTCGGGCGATAGTCCACAATGCCGGTGGTCCAATAGAACACAACCGGTGGTGGTGGGATAGATTTTCCTAAGGTAGGTGCACGTTACATGTTGGTCAAATATAGCCCGATCAACCTTCTATATATTAAAATCTTACGCGTGTACTCTGTAAACGTACACCTTACATTAAAACATGTCACTTCTACATTATAGAAGTATGTTAGTTCTACTATTTTGGTACTGTTAAATATAATACTCACCCTGAAACTTGAAAGAAAGGTTTCTTTGAATGGATGTTAGAAAATGAGCTGTTTAGGAGTTAAAAGTATGCAAATAAAGCCAAATAGAGCAAATAGTATGCCTAAATAACATAGTGGTTAGAGTAACGGAATACAAATCTGAAGATTCCAAGTTCGAATGCCGCCACAGACAGATACAAAATTTCTTGAAACACAATAGAAATAGGAGTATAGAAATATCATTAAGACAGTGAACAAACTGGTGTAAGTCCAACTAAATATACATACCAATTTTTTTGTTATATATTAGAACTGGCTAGAAGATTAAGTAATTTGAGACAAAACCTGCGTAATCTTAATGTCCATTCGACGCCCAATGAACGTGGTATGGACTTACAGTGGACGTAAGTAGGATGTCCGTGTGTTATATATTGAATATTCTGTGGACATATAAGGATGTCCAATGGATGTTCACTCCATATGGATGGACACTGTGGGTACGCTGGGATGTCCAATGGACATCCTATGGACTATAAATTGGCGTCAATTGAACGTCAGTGTGTTGTCTACCTACTGTTCTCTGTTTATCCGCTATCGTAATTATTTTAAAAATAAACGAGGAACGAACTGTTAGTTCATATTCATATAAAAATAGAATTTTAATACAGTTCCGCAAGCTATACCACAAATGTTAATAAAAAATATATGAATTGTGTACAATTTTTCACTAAACTATTATGCAATATGTCATTGTGCTCAAATTCTGATCTGAATGAGAACTTCTGTTTTTATTCAAATAGAAATATCATTATAAAATTTTGTGTTCAATAAACTAAAAATGCGAATAATCCTGTTTTGTATGTGGAAAGGTATTCTTGATCATCAGTAGACCTAATACTTACTGTTTCTGTGATATAAGCAGCTAGTATTCTAGGAGACAAAGCTTTCAAAGCAGTAACAATGAAAGTCAACCAATGTTTCTGATAAACTATAACCGCTATATGTATTCTCTTCAAGCGCAGAATGTAATGAAATCAGTTGCGCGTTTGGGTGTGTGAGATAATAAGTAGAAAGAGAAATTTATGTGCGTGTATGTGTGTGAGAAAAAATAGGTTAATTCTGAGGATGTATGTGTGTAATGTGTACGTGTGTGCGATAGTGTTATGTACTAAAGTTGAAAATTACTTAAAAAACGTGTAATTGTAGATTCTGGTTTTACTTCGAAATTGTACATTGAAATTTACCTATTGTGACCCTTTTCGTAATCTGCAAGGTTGTGATGCTACAAATGAGAGTACAACCTCCTAAGGGGTATTTTTTGTCATAATTAGTTTCAAGTGTGTAAAGAGAAACGCTCGCATCTTCATTTGACTAGTTTAAATCTGATTTGCCAATGCCTGTTGTTCAGTACTCGCAAGAGGCATGCAAAGTTATCTTCATTATCTTCGTTTTCTTCCTGAGACAAAAGCTATGTAGTTCACTAGATGTTCTGTAGTCTTTTGCAGTAGAAGACATGTTCAACCTTAGATGTGAGGTTTCTGAGGCTCTATGCTTGATAGTTATCCTTTTGTTAACAGCTTTCTGTAGAGAAACTACCAATAGCAATTAGAAAAAGAGAATCTGTATGAGAAACACAACAGAGTAAGGTGATTAATGAACTAAAATACTCGGAATGTAGGACATAATTGTTCAGAAACTAGCGAATTCAATCGTTTCTTAAGCCTTCGTATATTCGTTATGCTTATATATGACACTTTTTCTAAAATCCATACTTATAATTGATTACGCTAAAGTTCGTTTAGAAACTAGTATCCTACAAGTACTTTTCATATCAGGTAACACACATTAAATGTTGCTGTATTCATAACTAAATCTTGTGATGAAGGATGCAGGTATGTTGGAGGCGAATACATACATCACGTTTAATACGAGTCCAATATTCGCCACATTTTATATCTAGGCTTTTTAAACCGAATTTGATTTCGAAGTTAAAAGGTTTGAATTCCGAAATCCAAAATGGCGGCATCTCAAAGTGGGCAATTCCAAACTGTTAAAAATTTTGGGAAAGTGTCTTGATATATCCAGCAATGTTCCAGATTTATGTTAATATTTACATTTATTTTCAGTAATCCT
>JAGDQP010067841.1:0-11098 GCA_022664845.1 Lepisma saccharinum
TATAGCTCTTTTTCAAAATTTTGTTTGGCCAGTCTATATTTGTTCAATCGCGCTTCTCTTAACTCCTGACTTCCAGCTGCCTTATAGCTTTTCCTACTTGCCTTTAGTATTCGTTTCAGTTTCTCCAAATTTTTGTCCAAAATGCTTTTCTTTTTCTTTTATTTCTGTTTAATTTCGGTGCTGATTTTGTGATTGCTTCCGTAATGGCCTCTTCTAATTTAGTTGTAGTGTTATTTAAATCACAATTGAAACTTGAAACTTTAAACATAGCTCAGAATAAATGACAATGCAACATTAACTTATGACATTTTGAAAAAGTCGCCATCTTGGATCCAAAATGGCCGCCAAACCCATTGTTGCATAGAATACACAACCTAAACGGCTAGAGCAATAGGAATGAAATTTAATATCAGGGTACACTATCACTAATAGCTTACGAGAATATTACCAAACGTTTCCAAAGAAGCCATCTTGGATACAAAATGGCGGACACAAAAATGCATTTTTCACACCGTTTGAGTTAGAGAAATAAAATTTGGTATGAAGGTACATGACCACTTGTAGGTTAAGATAATATTACAAAATATTGAAAAAGTCGCCATCTTGGATCCAAAATGGCCGCCAAACCCATTGTTTTATAGAATACACAGCCTAAACCGCTGGAGCTGGGAAAATGATATTTGGTATGAAGCTACATTATCGCTAGTAGGTTACGAAAATATTAAAAAATTTCTTCAAAGATGCCATCTTGGATTCAACATGGTGTACAAAAATTCATTTTCTACACATTTTGAGCTAGAGATACGAAAATTTTCATAAAGGTGTATCATAAGTAATTTAGTAAAATATTATATTTTGAAATAGTCGACATCTTGGATTCAAAATGGCCTCCCAAATATCATTTTCCACACCATTCGAAATAGAAAAATGAAATTTCAAATGAAGGTGTACCATCAAGAGTAAGTCACGATAATATAATAAAACGTTAGAAAAGTCGTCATCTTTAATCCAAAATGGCCGCCAAAACATTTTTCAAACCACTGAATCTAGAGAAACGAATATTCGGTATAAAGGTGTATGGGTTGGTTACAAAATAATAATTTGAAAAAGGATTTTTTAAAAAAAAATTAGTTTTTTTTTAAAGATGGACTAAAAAGTAGAAAACAATAAATTGGATTAATCTTATGAATCGGAAAATAAAACCGTGGGTACTCTTAGATATTATGATTTTATGGTAAGATACGCAAGAGCATCCACGCTTTTATTTTCCGATTCATAAGATTAATTCAATTATTATTGTTTACTTTTTAGTCCATCTTTAAAAACGTGTTATTTTAAAAATCCTTTTTAAAATAATTATTTTTGTTATTGGTTTGTCTTCTTCACCGTAGTGTAACATTCAAGATTTACACTCTAATCATTAAACATAATAATGTTTCCAAATTTAGTTCTTGAGTTAAAATGCTTAGCTATAATAGCATCATTTCTGAGGACTAGAAACTATATAGTTGTCGTTAGTAACTGACAAAACTTTTCAGTTGCTTTTGAAGAATTTATCGTTTTATCCTCGTGCTTCTACTACCATACACATCTGAAGTGTTAATTTGGTTGTATAACGATTAAGGCGTTCGACTTAATTTACTTCTAAATTTAATCAATTAACTACAGTTAACTGGATTATTTGTCGTATATCTAATGATTAAATACTGTTTTGTCATCGGAAGCAAGCAAGTTTACAAAATTTCAAAGAAATCGGATGATGGAAAGTAAGTTTAAAATCGATTGCAGAATTTGTACCGAACAGACAGATAAGAAAGCGAGTTAATGAAACCATGTCAAACAAATTAATTAAAAAAGGATTTTTTTTAGAAAAAAAAACACTTTTTAAAGGTGGATTAAAAGTAAAAAATAATAAATTGAATTAATCTTACGAATCAGAAAATAAAAGCGTGGGTGCTCTTAGGTATTATGATTTTACGATAAGGTAAGCAAGAGCATCCACGCTTTTTTATTTTCGGATTCATAAGATTAATTCGATTTTTTTTTTATTTTTTACTTGCTTATCTTAAAAAAAGCGTTTTTTTAAAAATATTTTTAAATTAATTTTTATGTATAATATATGAATATTAACCTTCCTGGCAACCCAAATTTCAGAAAATAGTTGCGGCGTTGCGTGCATTTAAAGATAATTTCGAGCTGCTAACATTGTATTTTCATCGGAAGCAAGCTAGTTTACAAAATTTAAAAGAAATTGGATGACGGGAAGTGAGTTTAAAATCGATTGCAAAATTTGTACCGAACAGACAGACAAGAAAGCGAGTTAATGAAAACGTGTTAGAACGCTGAGTTTAGTGAAAATTTGCAAGGTTGATTGGCATAATGTACAGATTGTAGTAAATAAAGCGTAGAAAACTAATTTTGAACTTGAAGATATTTTGTTTTCAATTAATATTATGTTAAATGTTTATTTGGCACATGCACTTTAGCGGGGCACATTGTATATGGATGAACCTAGATCCTAAAATTAAGAAAAAAAAATGCAATCAACTTCCAGCAAATATCATGAGTTGCCATTGCGGCAATCAATGAACCAGAAACTATGAATGATTACTTTTCTTTCATGTACGAAGGAAATTATATAAAAATGTAGAAATTCACATAAAACTAAATGTTACTAAATTGTTTCCTTTTTCCATAAATATGTTACTATTTATTATTTATTATCAGTCAACATCCGACGACGTGTAGTACAGCAAATATTGAACAGAAAAATATATATAGAAAATATCCTCCCATCTAGCAAGATTTAAAAGTAAAAGAATTGAAACTTATAGAAACGATGTGTTACAATGCTATTTCTTGTTTAAATTGTTTATTATTATTATTATCATTAATATTATTTCTTATTCAAGACACTTGTACAACGACCTTACAACTGCTTGTACAACGACCTTACAACTGCTTGCTTGTGGCCGTCACTGAGTTTGTAGGGAGTTCATTGAACATTCAGAAATTCAAGTCGTGAGTTCTCGCCCAGTGGCCGCCCATAACAGGATTTGCACGGTTTTCTTCGGTTACACCAGGTAAATAGTACCTTGAAAACCTTAAACTTTATTTTATATGGTCTAGTCGAGTAATTTTTTATTTCGGCCCGTCACGATTGGACCCTATACACCTAGTTAAAATCCACACA
This sequence comes from Lepisma saccharinum, assembly GCA_022664845.1. Taxonomy (NCBI): domain Eukaryota; kingdom Metazoa; phylum Arthropoda; class Insecta; order Zygentoma; family Lepismatidae; genus Lepisma; species Lepisma saccharinum. The sequence continues at coordinate 3,194 of JAGDQP010067841.1, forward strand.
CATCCATGTCCTTGGCGGGATTCGAACCCGCGACCTTCGAGTCGTTGGCCTAACGCCTTAGACCGCACGGCTATCCGGTCAACAAGTTTCACGTAAGCAATTTAATGCAAGAACATTAACATTTAACAAAAGCTGACTTTGTTACTTAAAATACTTTAAATCAAAAGAATTTTACTTAAAGTTACTTAAATTTTCTGTAGAACCAAACTTAGAAAAAAAGTTATTGTTGTGTTTGTAGAAAGTGGCATAACAAGTGCAGAATAACAGTATAACAAGTATTTAAACTTAACATGAGACGAGGGACATCTCTGGAAGGTTTTATAAATCGCCAAAACTTGACTATTAATTCTACCTATGTTCACATTATAAGTCAAAAATATTCTGTCTTGCATCAACTATTGAATTATGGCGTTGGATTTGCAGCATCAAGAAAAAATATTCTGTGTTCCCTCATATAGTGAAACGAGTCCCTGCAAAATCGTTGACGCCACAGAAATTCTCTAAGATAATTTGTGCCAAAACGTTTCTTGTTCTTCTGTTTCGCTTTCTATCACACTGATTCCACGTGGTTTGTGGTTGCACCAGTTAGCGGGTCATCAAAATTGATCGAATGGTTTACTGTAAGGTGTTCGTCACAGTATTATATACTCCCACATGTCGGACATTATAGTAGTTCCAGGTAGAATATAGTCCCTACTGCTCGATGATTGTAAGCAAAGCTCCAGGATCATGATGGGTAACAGGAACATGTAACTTTCTTTTTTTTTCTATAGCCAAACACCCACTGCTCCGTTCCTCTCTAACTCAAATAAAACTTTCGTCGAAGCAGCTTTCGTCGATTTCAACAAGTCCTGGTCTACCAATCACAACAGGATTCACAACAAAATTCTCGTGACATACAAAGGTGTACTGGTACCGGAACGCGCCGGAGAAAAAAGGTTCTATTTTACAAAAAAAAAAATGGCAGAGTCTAATGGATCTTATCATTACCCCACCTGTACGAGACTGACAGTGCCACATGTGTCAAGTTTAATGATTGTGAAATTGCGCGGACCAAACTTGGGAGACTGGGATCCAGAGCCATATGTATAAACGTGGCTGCGAAAACACCGAAATGCAGATGACACCAGAACAAGCCAAGCAAAACCAACCAATTTGGAGGATTTTAGTCCACTTGATAAGTTTTGCTTATATCAAGATTCGACTGTTTCAGTAAGTAAAATAAATTATTTTTTACTATGACATTAGTAAAAATCGGTGGTTGATTATACAATTTTAGGCCCGCAGGCGATATCGGTACTTGACATACTTTTAGGTCAGTGACATACTTTTAGTATGACGTTTAAGGTTGACCTCCTCTATGTCTGACCGTGACAGCTCGCTCGTTCTAGTTCTTTCTATGCTGAAGCAACCTACGTTTTGTTTCTTTCATATTCATGTTCAGAAAATAACTATGATGATGTCACATCTTTAGATGATTCGAGATCTTACTATGCTGAAGTAACCTACGTTTTATTTTTTACATATTCATGCTCGGGAAATACATTTATGTTGACGTCACGTGGGATTCTTTTATTTATAGGATCATCATTTTCACGGAGCTGCATGACCATGCTGGAGAAGTCTACGTGCTCAACTGGTTACGTATCTTTTGTGAAAGTGGGTGCGCATGCGCAGTTTTCATGCTATTTCCAGGAATTTCTGAAACTTTCTTCACACGTTCAGTGACCTTGTATTTTTGTCTTGGAACGTGCTAGAACATGAACTTTCTTGAACTTTGATAAAAAGTAGGATGGCTTTCTTGAACATTCTGTGAAGTAGGTCATCAGCTTAATGTAAATTGATTATGCTCAGTTCTGTTATAACCATGGCAGTGAACAGTAATACTTCGGATACAATGAGAAGCCCTCTTGTGGATGCCGTTCTAATGGGTAGATCAACCGTGCTACTAAAATGCATTCGTAATTTGGATACAAAGGAAATCCGTATTTTTTCTTTATGCAGATTTTGGAATAAGGAGAGAAGTGAACATCAATGTATGGATTTTCTAATTTCTGGATCTCCGTTAAGTGAAGAGAATAATATACAATTTTTTAAATGGTAGTGTTTATCGATTGCTAGTAAATCCGAACAATACAGATAAGATATTTAAGTTATATGAAAATACTCATTATGGATCAAACCATTTAAATTAAACTATGTATATGGACTTCATTATTCATTAGGAAACAGAATAGTGGAACTCCGGTAAGAACAACTAATAAAGGACAGATTTGATGCACGTGAGTATAGAAGGTCGTTAGAAAAATTGTAAAAGGTATCGTAATTTCACATTGTCATGAGTTTTGAAATCTCGTTATGGTATGATGAAACTTGGTCGTCAGACTGTTATTTCTACTGCAGAAGAAATTGAATGTGCTGCAAATACATTAACAAACTTTGAATTTACTTGTCCTAGTCATCAGTAGTGAATAGCCGTGAAACTGGAAATGAATTTTTATCACTAGAGAAAACAGTGAATAGTAAAGCTTTAAGTGACTCTTCACACACTTGTGAGAAATATTGTGAACCAAGCTTACATTTTCTGCTAATGCTGAAAGAATTTACATAGTGATGTAAAACTGGCAATGAATGTAAAACTGAATCTACAGTGGCTGTGGAAGATTCTTATGAAGTAAGTGAAAATATTCATGAAACTGTTCCTTGTAAAAGTGATGGAAAATCTAATATTTCACCTTATCTGTGTGGGAATAATATTATTAAGAAATTATGTATTTGGGAGGCTATAGACAATTAGAGAAATTGTGAGTTTCCTCGTGTACCTTCTTTTTTAATATACCTATTCAGTTAGCACATGCTTGTCTTGGGATTTGAATGAAGAGGAGCGTGCTGAATTTTCGAATGATCGTACTTGGAACACAGTGCTTAAACGAACTAACTTTATACAGATTTATAATGAATATTTAAAGAAACATGAAAATACTGGTGTGGTGACTATCTAATGATGTGTGTGTGTGTGAGAGAGAGAGAAAGAGAGAGAGAGAGAGATCAAATGTTTTCTTAAAAGATCATGTTATGGCATGAAAATGTAAGAGAGAAAACTTCCTCGAAAGAAGGTCAACGTACTTTCCAGGAATAAAATTTCTGAATTTTAATCGTGAGATATATCATAAAACGATATCATCCAAAGGAATGTTCTAGAAGCCTCCTTTTGAGTTCGAGAAATTATCGTAATTCCTATACGAAACCAAAACGATAAAGAAGGTCAACCTACTATCCAGGAACGTTTCAGGTATGAAAAGGTAGGAGAGAGGATTCCTCGAAAGAAGGTCAACTTACTTTTCAGGAACATCTCAGGCATGGAAATGTAAGAGACAGAAATAAAGTGTTAACGAAGATCTAGAGATGAAATAAAAGAAATGATCTTCTAAAGAAAGTCATCGAACATTCGAAGATGTGAGAGAAAACAAAAATTACTGCATATGCGCAGAGCATGACCGCATCGCATAACAATGCTGAAGACTTTTCCAAGGGAAGTTCGGTAGCATGGTTACGCAGAAGGTGTGCTCCCTTCGATAATTAAAGTAATTATCCATTTACTACGTTAATGAATAGCATGTATTTGCAATTATGAGGAACGAAAAATCTAAATGAGCATTTACTTTAATTCATTTTTTCGTGACATGAAGGGATGTGACTGAAGTAAAATTAATATAGAAAGATGAAAAAGATTGTAGGATCATTGATAGATGAGAGAGAGAAGAAGTACAGTACGTGAACATAAAAAATCAGAACCTGAAAACTAGGTTATGACAGCATTAAAATATCTAGCATGATCATCTAAAACGTGTACAGTTCTTTCAGTCTGTAGATTGCTTATTAGATTTTATCTCACTTAGAAAATTCTCCTTTTACACTGTATTTCAAAGGAAATTTAAAGCTCTGTATCTCAAGATTCACAAATTTTAAGTAAGATTAGACGCCCACGTAAAGGACATCACAGGACTGATGACTAACTGTGTACAAAATGGGGCAAAAGTTAGGTTAGATTTCCTATTCTTTTCAGTGTTTCTCTATAAAATGGGGAAAAGTTAGGTTAGATTTCCTATTCGTTTCAGTGTTTCTCAAATGTTCTTCCTAATATATTTGCCTTTTAAACTTAAGAGATTTTCCCTTCGCACTGCATTTGGAAAGGAAATAACAGAACTCTTTTTAGGATTCACAAATTTGAACTGTAAAAGGCAATATTTTTTAAGTGTAATTAAATGAACATGGTCGCACGCCAAATGAGTAGGTGCTGAAAAAATGGCGTACAGTTAGACTAGATTTCGAAAGTATGTTTTTAATATTAGTCGCGGCTGAGAAACTTAAGTAAAATTTGCTAAGGATTTTCACTCATAACTAAACGGAAACATGAAAGTTATTATGAATCTTCCATAGTATGTTTAAATGAACTCTCATCTAATATTTTTATTATAAAGTTTCACAGATTACAAATTTTAACCATGAGGTTTCCCATACCAGCGATAAACATGAGATCTCTTTACTCATGGCGGACCTCAAATCAGTAATACACAGATACTCGCAATGAACTTAAGTAGATTTTTTCAAGAAACTTCTACAATATGATTTACGGATTTCAAATCAGTAATACATTGATACTCGCAATCAATGAACTTAAATATATTTCTCCAGGGTCCTTCCACAACATGATTAAAATGACCTTTGATCTAGTATTTTAGTTCAGAGTTTCACAGTTTTTCAGTTTAACAGTTTTCAATGTTTCCAGCTTTCATTAAAAGGAATGTTCCGCATAAATGGGCATTCTTAATTCCAGTTAACAAAGAGAAAGTAATGAAATTATAAGATAAGTTCTAAAGATATCTTATTTTATTTTTCCGAGCTTGAGGAATATATTTTTCCTTACCCTGAATAAATTTTTTGTGTACTTATTTAATTCTCATTTTCTTCAATAAACATCCTTTACATCTAGAGCTTTTTCTGTCTGTCAGTTTATCCAAGTCAATAAGACGATTGACTTCTAATTGACCAAGTCGTAGTGTAAGCTTATCTTTTCTTTTCTTACAGTACCAAACTAAATACCTCTCAATTAACATCCAAATTGTGGTAGCCAACTCACGAAGACCGACTTCGTGCTGCTTTTAAATTATATTTTATCTAAGACCTTTACGTCAAATTCAAATCAAGTTTTATTCCACATCACTTAAACTTAATAGGCAATGAAAAATCCCATGTATGAATCTTTATTTTGAATTAAAATAAAGTTTATAATATTACGTAAACAGAAATTATGAATCAGAATAACTCTTCCATAGCCAGTAAGCTTCCATCCACTAAATTTGCTGGAAAATGACTAGTTCTTTAGAAAATCTTCCTAGAACTTTTACTTAACCGTCTTAGTGAGGGCTGATTTTCATGCACGGTTGTGCTGTTTCTGATTAGAACGAGTAGATAATTAATGTTTACGATTTATTTTGTGCAATATACATTTTAAGCTTTATTTGCAATTGAAATCCAACTTGTAAAATCGCCTTAACAGAAATTATAAATCAGAATAACTCTTCCATAGTCAGTAAGCGTACGGTCAGCAAATTTCCTGCAAATACGTAGTTTCCTAAATAAGCTTCCTGAAACTTTTAAATTAACTATCTAAGTAAGTGTTGATTTACATGTACGCTTACGCTGCCTGCGATTAGAGTAAGAGAGAAATCAATTTTAATCAGAATAGAACTTAAGTTTTCAATGTTTAAGCACTAAAGGTATGAAAGTAATAAGTTTACTATTGCAAACTTGTATCAATTTTCCAGAAACTGTGCGGAAGTAGCAAGTTTACAGTTAACCAGTGCACCAATGGCATGGTAAGCGCTGGCTGTAACTTGCGCGTTAACTGTAGTGGACCAAAACACGTATTTTATTGTAAACTAAAACATTACCTGTAAAAAATACCTACGTCCGTAGGTAGCTAATTCCAACACGTCTGCTTTTCATCATACATGTGTAAAACGCGTTACACGTTCCGTGAAAACTAACTGTCAATATAGACTTTCTCCTCCTAGCCTTATAATTAAAATAGTAATTTCCTATCATATTAAAACTTTGGGAGTGGGGCCCCATTTCATTGTTTTTTTCAATTCTGATCAAACATAAAACAAACTTGTAATCGTATTTAAACTTTTAGAGCGGAACCCCACTTCATTATTTTGAGTTAAATTCACACTTCTAAATTCATGAGAGAAATTATCATTAGATTTCTGCATTCAAAATACAAGGTTTTAATCTTAAATAAACTTATTTAATGTTTGTAGACAAGTTGACAGTAACCTGAGAACAAGATGGCCATGACAAGCATGGTGCACGTTTGCTGCAAGTGTGCAATAAACCGCGTTATGTATTTATTATATTACAAAACGTTAACCGTGGCGTGCGGACGGATACGTATTTTAAAACACGCGTTTTACTGGCCACGAAGTTTGCCGGTTGCGGTCCGCGAATACGGTTTTAACGCTCGCGGGACAACGCCGAGACAGGCAAATAAACACTGTTTAACAGATGTCAGCTCATAACGGGCTTTACCGGTTATGGGCTGACAAATACGATTTTACAGTCCGCGGGCGGAGCGAGATAAGTAGTTATATCCTGCTAATGTCCCACCGAGGGCATAGCGGGTTTATTACGTTTCGCCTAATTTGTAAAGTCGTGGCAGAAGGTGTCATGGCGCTCGAGGACAGGTTGCAAAAGACACATAGCTGAGTTGACGTGGTATGGACGTTCGTACAAGATTTCGGTTGAATTTTTGAGTTGAAAAAATGATGGCATAATCGAAGAATGACGCAAATTTAAGATGACAGCCGTAGGTGGCTTGAGGTGACCTACAAGGTGTTTGTATATGACTACAGTTTAATTTTGACGAGAAAAATGACGTCATAGCAGACGTGGCTCAGCGAAGATGTGGTGTGGAAATTTTCATCACGTGACAACGCAGGATAGAGTTAAGAAGATAGGGAGGTTAGCTAAAGCTGTTTGTACTAGATCGCGATTGAAAAAAATACTGATGACGTACTGTAATCTAAGATGGCACCTGGAAAGGTCATTCCTCTATCAGATGAGCAAAGAAGAACGAAACAGGGTTGGTAAACAAATCCATGAAAAGCAAAGGAGGAAGCAAACAAACGGAGTTGGTAACCAAATCGATCAAAAAAGAAACGGAGGAAGCAAACAAACAGGGTTGCTAACGAAATCTATGAAAACGAAGGAGCAAGACAGAGTTGCTAACAAATATGAATAAAAACAAGCAACTAAAAACAACAGAGTTAGAAACAACATTCAATAAAAACAGAAACACCGAACAGGAAGAACGAGCAAAGTTGGAAAGAAACGAATGAAGACGAAGTTGGAATGAATGAATAAAGAGTACTTCCTTAATTTTTTGGTAAAAAATGTGCATTCAGTTGATATACCATTTTTGTTGGTATGTTTCCAACACCGTTTTTTTATTTCTCAGGTTTGGCTTCCTGGAGTAACTTCGATTTTTTTAATTCCTAGCCGCAGCTAGGACCCGTGCAAAGGGGCACACCCTCTATTGGGAAAGGCATGCAGGGAAAGGTGAGGATTTTGGAAATGGATGTTGGTCAAAGGGATTTTGTTTCATCATTCTTTATTTTCTTTATTCAATTAATCTGGGTATTATGAGTTTGCCTCATAATCATCTTACTTGGGCGTTTTAAGGATATGATGATTGGAGTGATGTGCGCTTTTACGTCACAACACGTGGATTGGTTAGTGAGACGAATGCTGGTTATCTTCTGTTCAGGGGTTAGTTACTCTGAACTGATGAGGACAGCATGGACCCTGTTAGTAAGTGATTATTACTGTGCAAAGTATGAC
>JAGDQP010067843.1:0-11098 GCA_022664845.1 Lepisma saccharinum
CAACTCATCTTTGTTAATTCCTCTAGTTTGTCGAATATCCTCTAGTGTTATCGCCACTGTATTTTATTCACAGCAGCTCCCCAATTGTCCTCACGATGCTGGGTCAACACCGCATTTTTGAACCCCCACCGGAAATCGAACCCAGGACCGCTCGCACTGAAGTCGAGCGCGCTACCGACTAGGCTGCGCAGGAGAGCTCATATATATATACACATCCGTCTACCATTGTGGAATCCTTCACATGCTGTATGTTTGTGGCATCCACTATTGATTGTTATGTATAATTATTTGTAAAAACGTATATTAGACTTATAAATTATCGTTATTAACGCCATTTATTTAGATTTTAGAAAATCCAATTTTCCCCCCTCCCTATTCATGCAATAGTCAATTTGAATCCCCTTTACTCTTTTCTCATTGCGGAACCCATATATGAATTTTTCATACTATCATTATGAAACCTTTCTATGTCGAGTCGTACCAACCTTTATGCTTCATGTCAGTACATCGAAACATGATGGTATCAGGAAGCGATAAATGGAAAATTGAGGGGTGTAAAAGCATTTTATAACTTTTCCTGTATATTATTTTTCAAAATAATATATACCCAGCTGCCGTGGCTCAGTGGCAGAGCACTGGCTTAGGAATGGGGAGGACGCGGGTTGAAACCCGGATCCGGCTATCCTGACTGAGGTTTTCCCTGGTTTCCGCTCGGTCACACGATGCAAATGCTGGGATGGTACATATAATAAGGCCAGGGCCGACTCCTTTCCACATACTTTCTTACCCTATCTTGTCTTATGTCGTAGTTACTTAAAGGACGTAAAATAAAGTTTAAAAATAAGTTATGGTGAGAGTGATTCCGTGAATTATTGAAAACTATAGGGCAGCACTTACCTTTTCAAAGTTCTATTTGTCGCCACGGAATCTCTTTCCAAAATACAATATCTTTGCTCCTTGGCCATTCATGCCGACCTAGTTATTTTTTGGTTTAATTTCTGTTTATGGTAAGCACCTTAATTTTTGCTTTTGCAACTGCTTTCATTCTTTTCCATTCTTGATCATTAAGTAAACAACAAAATATTTTCACAGCATCATTCTTATAGAGATGTTCTCGGGATATCAGCCAGGTGAAGTCCGACGATAGAGCCGACGTTTCAAGAACAGACATTGTTCTCATCTTCAGGGCAAGTGTACTGACACCAGTTCATGTGTACTATATATAGTAACGGTAGTGGGCGGAGCTTAAGAATCCGTGTCTCTGATTTGTTGGCCAATAGCTTGACGCTGATTGGTCGTTTTCATGTATGCTTTCTTTCTTTCTGTCAAGTTTCTAAATGGGGGATGCGGCGTTGGACCAAGACTTCGTACGACCAACAGCCTCTCAAGCAGCAAGAACCGGCGTACGATCAAGCCACATTTCACATTGATTATACAAAATATTTATTTTCTTCCAGTATGACTCTGGTAAGGTCATTGGTCGTACGTTGATCATAGTGTTGGTCCAACGCCGTGTTGGTTCTACGCCGTGTTGGTCGAACGCCGTGTTGGTTCAACGCCGTGTTGGTCCAACGCCGGTACTTCGAAGTGTTGGTTTCATGCCGGTGTTGGTCCAACGCAGTGTTGGTTCTACGCAGGTGCCCCAAAAAATAATTTAAGATCATATTTTTTATTATCTTTTTAGGTTTTATATATCTGGGGCGTTGTCAATTTTATTGTTGGTCCAATGCCGTGTTGGTTGAACGCCGTGTTGGTCCAACGTCGTGTTGGTCCAACGCCGTGTTGGTCAAACGCCGTGTTGGTTCAACGCCTTGTTGGTCAAACGCCGTGTTGGTCCAACGCAGTTCAATCAACACGTCGCTCGACCAACACGGCGTAGAACCAACACGGCGTTGGACCAACAGTATAATCAACGTACGACCAATGACCTTACCAGAGTCATACTGGAAGAAAATGAATATTTTGTATAATCAATGTGAAATGTGGCTTTCTTCTAGAAACATGACTGATTTTTTCAAATTTGCAATGTATTTTTGTAACACATTGTCTTAGTGGGACAACAAGGATGTAACGAAAGGAGTGGAAAGCTAAAAAAATAATTTATTTTAGTAACGCCGATGAGCGTCAGATTAATATCAAAGCTCACAGAATTAACGATCTGATACTTGCATATGCCAGCGACTGGGATTGGGGCTGCACCCTCCTTCCAAAAGTCACTTAAAAAGAACTCCATGGTAAATGCCCTTACAGAGACATACAGTACCTGCAGAAGATTTTTTTTACAATTAATGTTAAATTTGAAGTTACTGGAGAAAATGCATGTATTTTTTTTTAAATCACGAATGTTATTTTCGCAACGCACCACCTTAGGAGCACAAACTGTGTAATAAAAGTTAGTGGAGCGTTACAAATATTCCAATTGGGGTAGGCGGAATGCCCATGAGCGTTAAATTAATCGGAAAGTTACAGAATTAATGATTTGATGCTAATTGCATGAGCCAATGTCTGTTTTGGTGGCTATAGACCCCTTTCAAAAACCCTTTAAAAGAATTTCACGGTATATACACTCAGCAGGGATATATATTTGCGGAACCTAATTTTTGGTACAACTAATGTGAAATTTAGCATTTCTGTAGGTCCAAATTTTACGCCGAGCCGGACATTTTTGGGTTCTTGTTGCACCCCTGTGCCCCTTCTAAATTGCTGACTTGCCAACATATCCATACAGATGTGAAAAATTTTGATTTTGTTTACAAAAATCTCTCAATTTCGCGTTACTTTTCAGAAAAAATAGCTTCTCACACTATGACCATGGTCTTGCTGAGGACATTTACCGCGTAGTTCCTTTAAGTGATTCTTGGAACGGGGCTAAAGCTCCAAAGACAGATATTGGCTCATGCAAGTAGCAGGTCCGTCAAGTTGGCCCCACCCACTAACAAGTTATAGACCCAAAAGTACTGGGTCGTTAGTGCATGTTAGTGCATAACACCCGAACGTTAGTGCTTAATTCCTAAGCGAGATATAACGGGAAACACGTGGGGGGGGGCAACTTGACGTCAAGTTGGCCCCACTCACTAAGAAATATTAGACCCATCCCGAGCTAACCATACTGGGTCGTTAGTGCATAAGACTCGAACGTTAGTGCTCCATTCCTAAGCGAGATATAACAATATGTTTGGACCTAATTATTTGTTAGTTGGTGGGGCATCTCGCTTAGGAATGGAGCACTGACGTTCGGGTATTATGCACTAACGATCCAATATGTTTGGACCTTATTATTTGTTAGTTGGTGGGGCCAACTTGACGTCAAGTTGGCCCCACCTACACTTTTTTCTTTATATTTCCCTTAGGAACGGAACACTAACGTTCGGGTCTTATGCACTAACGTGCACTAACAATGCACTAACGATCCAGGATGGTTGGGTCGGGATAGGTCTAATATTTGGTAAAGAGTGGGGACAACTTGATTTTGAAGTTGGCCCCACCCACAGTTTTATCTTTATATCTTGCTTAGAAATGGAGCACTAACGTTCAGGTCTTATGCACTAACGATCCAGTATGTTTGGTTCTATAATTTGTTAGTGGGTTGGGTCAACTTGACGGACCTGCAAGTAGCATAGCCTCGGAGCACTTATTTTGTACTGTTTGCGATTAATTTGACGCTCATTGGCATTCTAAAAAGAAAATGATGAATTTTTATGACGCCTCCCTTTGTTACTCCTCTTTTCCACCGTTTAGAAGGCGCGTTGCCAAAATAACGTTACAGATGTAAAACATTCATATATATTTTTACACTAATATTTCATATTAATTGTGTGAAAAAAATATCTTCTGCCAGTATGTCTCTGGTAAGTGCATTTATCATGGAGTTCTTTTTAAGTGATTTTAGAAGGGGACTTTAGCTCCCATATCAGTCGCTGGTAGTATACATGCAAGTAACATTTGAGCATCAATTCTGTGACTTTTGCAATTAATGTGAAAATAATTGACATTCTCAAAATAAAATCTAAACTTTTTAACGACCACTGTGCGTCCCCGACCACTCTTGCCAAAACATCATTCTAGATCTTTAAAAATCATATATTTGTTTACGATAACTTCAGAAACCTTGGCTAGTGAATTTTGTACTAAATCTCAGAATCTGAAAGTTTCTATCAATAAAATCTAAACAGAAAAGAGTTTCGGACAAGGTGCAATACGAGGGTATACTTGCCAACAATGTCCAAGAGTCTTGTAAGCTTTTTGCCATTTAGGGCTGATTTACATGCAAGCTTGCGTTGCTTGCTTTGCGAGCGTATTGGGTGAGTAGCCAATTGAAACACGTGTTTTATTGCGTGTTCTATGTACTACGTAATAAAACACGTGATTCAATTGGCTGCTCACCCAAATCGCACGCAAAGCAAGCAACGCAAGGTAGCATATAAATCAGGCCTTTTACACTAGTCATACAACTCTTGCATCAAGTGATAATGACTAGAGGGCGGATTTTGCTATTTCTGTTTTGATGAATATTCCATAATCTGCATGATTAACAATTCGATTTAGGCTGTTTACAATTAAATTATGGGGATTTTATTGTGCATATAATAGGCCCGTAGTGAGAACTAGATTTGAGGACCGGCAAACAATTTTATAGGTGGGGCAACAATACAGAGTGTTCCAGAATAAGTAGGATCTATTGCGTGAGGTGATTTTTTGGACCATATAGATGAAATATGTTCAAGTGAAACATAAGCCGAAAGTTGATAGTAAGCCAGCTAGATGTACGTGTTGATGAATACAGATGGAAGGACTACGTACTGTGTACAAATATAACACAGAGACAGTGTTGGTATAATGTAATTGCATACACTGTAGTATCACTGCACGCGCGGTACTACGAAAAATGTTCGAATTCGCTGCCGTTGGCCTGGAGTCACTAAAACCGGGAATGTTTTCAATATGCGTGAACATCGCTTGAATGCGTTCGTGTAACGCATAGTAGGCAAGTCAAGGACTGGCGCCTCGTACACGATCAATTTGACACGTCCCCAAAGATAGTGATAGAGAGGGAGAGGTCAGGAAAGATGGGTGGCCAGGCAATTGGCGGGTATGCCGCATTGTGCATGTACCACATGGTCCTTCTCATCCCAAATGGTTTATTCTCTATGAACATTCGGAGATCGTTTTCGAGGAATTGGATGTACATAAGGTCCGATCATTTGGTCACCGATGAAACCCGCCCACACATTCAGGAGAAAACATGCTTTTGCTGGGCCACCACCGTGGCACGCAAATTATGCTCTGGCCATACGTGTTGGTGTTTGAACCTGTCCTGTAGTGATATAGAGCATCACTATAAAGTGGGATGCATTAGCCACTTAGGACAATTTTATTGCTACCTTCTGGAATGACAGATGTACTCGTTCAGATGCACGAAAAATGTGCCTTTTCATTATTTATATCTTTATAGCCATCTAGTGGGTAAAATATCTACTTTAGACCTATGTTTCACGTGAGCATATTTCGTCTATATGACCCACAGAATCACCTCCCGCAATAGTTCCCACTTATTCTGGGGCACCCTGTACATATAGCTTTTTCAATTAACTCATGTATCTTTAAGCAGTAAAAATCAGTAAAAGAACAATACTATTGTTTTAGAAATGAAATACACCCATTTCTGTTTGTTTATAAAGCAAGAAAACATAATTTAATACTTTATTATAAATTAAATCATTATGTATTTTCCTTCCACTTAAATCCTATCTGTAACCAAGAGTGCCCAATCAAATAATTTGTAGAAATCTTCATAATAATAAAATATTTCATACTTTTACATTTTGCTTTCCTTGTCTTTGATCTTAATGCCTACTCTCAACATTCTCTTCATCTAGCATGATTTGTTGAGCTTTCACTCGAATTTAGTCTACTTTCTCATAGAACGAATTGTAGAAATACCAGTTTTGATCACGAATTCCAGCTCAGACTACATTTAGGAGTCTTCAAAATTTCATCCGCGGAAAGTAGAAGCCCTAATGGTAGTTTTGCATAAAACAAGACAGAAATCAAACTGTAAAGAAAGCATGACTACTTTTATTGTCACATTTTTTAAATATCATCCTCACCGAATATTTTATCGTTGTACTAAGAAAGAAACCAAATGTTTAAATATTGGATACATTTTTCTCCAGTGTTCGCTTTGAAGGGAAGATGCTGGGGATTTTTCCTGGTGCGTGAGGATTTTATCTCCGGGAGTTGATTCCGAATATCATCCCAACCAGGGATAAAACCAATGTATTTCTACCCAGACAGGTAATAGGTTTAAACTTACCAACAACCACTAGCTTTAGTAATATATAACAAATCGAACACTGCCGCTCTCGGTGTTTCTCCCTGTTCTGAAATGCATTCTGGAACTCCAGTTATGGAATGGCCTAGAGGACCTATAGCGATTTCTCCATCATTTCCTCTATGCTCTGGAATATTCCATCGTTGGGGGATGATTTCAACTTATGGAAGTGGAAGAAGCCGGCTGGTGACAAATCAGGGAAGCTGACCGGTTTTGGGATGACAGGTGTCTGGTGCTTTAGTCCAAATCTATTTCTAACAAACGAGTGACGAATAGGAATGTGCATTAACTTGATGCAGCTTCCAGGACTCCTTCTGCGAGATTTCTTCGTGATAGTTGCATTACTTTAACATAGAATGCTACACTGATTGTAGAACCACGTTGCACAAACTCCGAATGAACGATCCCCTGCCAGTCAAAGACGACGATTAATATAATTTTAGCATTGGATTTTCTCATTCGTGTTTTCTTGGGGGGACGATGATGAGGATTGTCCAATCCACCGTGATGATTGGACTTTCGTTTCCACATCATGTTTCATCACCAGTGATCACAAGCCTTAGGAAATATGAGCCAGCATATTCGCCAGCCTTGGCGTAACGATTCCATAGGTCCTGGTGACATGGTCCTCCTTTTGTTCGGCTAACAGACGTGGCATAAACATAATGGCCACACGTCGCTTCTGCAGTTTTACCGTCAAAATCGTGTAACACGAACTTTATTGGTGCCTAGTTCAGATCAGCAGCTAATGTACTGTTATATGATGATTTATGACTTTTCGCACCCTTTTCCACGTGATCGATGTCGGTAAATGTGAACTTACGAATTTGGACATGAAATGTGCAGTCCGAATTTCATGTCCTCGGTAAAGGTTCCAGCCCATTTGTAAAGTCACTTTCAATATTAAATGGAGGCTGTAGATACAAGAAATAACCTTTTCCTCTAGGGGAATTGTTTCACTGTACACCTAATAGTTAGACAAAAAACATGACAGTACAAATATGCGCCAACTAATGACATGTCAGGATATTCCTCCAATTGGAGGGAAAAAGAATGAGTCGCTGATGATCATGTAGAGAACCACGAGATACGCAGAACTTACATTCACATTATGTTCTGATAGGAATTAATTCAAAGTAAAGAGAAATAATATTTTGGACATCATATTGGAATGCAACAAAACTTCTCTTATTCAAACACACACATACACACACACACAGAGAGAGAGAGAGAGAGAGAGAGAGAGAGAGAGAAAGGATGGAACAAGACCTGGAAAAGAGCGAAAAAGGAGAGAAGAAAGAATGAAAGGGGGAAAGAAAAATTGCGAAAAACATGGAAATAAATGAAATTTTAACGTTTAAGTATACAAAGTCTGCGTCTTTCTCTCTTGCTCCCTCTGTCTGTCTTGTGTGTTTCTCTCTTTATGGGATAAATTTCTTTCAGGAGCGATCACGAACATCATTTACAGCGCTTAATTCCTTGAAGAAAATATTTTGAAATCCAGGCTGAGAATCGAATCATAGACCTCGAGAATGAGAGTCTGACACGCTAACCACTTAGCTACACAGACCATAACAAAGGAGTTGTTAAATCAGCCATTAAACTCGCTTCTCTCAGCGGTTTATTTATGTACATCCTAAATTACAGTACCTACTCTCCACGTTCACATGATCACTAATTTAAGACAATCTACGAAAAATGCAAAAGCAATTGTTAATAATAAAAATGAACATGTATTATGAAAGAAAAATGAGAAGCAGAAACCTTACCCCCACGCCGGGAATCAAACCAGTTTTTTTATTTATTTAGTAACCTAACCACCGTATCAATAATCCAAACTGGCAACTGCAAATTGATCGCTTGTCAGTGTTCTTTATGGTTAAGGAGTTACTTTTCCACTTCCGTAGCAATGCTATCTTCGTGTCTCTAGTCGCCAGTAGTCCTGCCCGCCAATCCGATACGGTCTACATAAAGTGAACTTTTAATGGCCAATGTTCACTGATTCCCTTTCACTCTCTGTAAATACTACATCTATGTATACCCCATAGACTAGTAGGAACGGGGAGTGAAAGGGAATCAGTGGATGTTGTTAATTAAGAGTAGGGCCTAAACGTTTAATGTCCTATTGAGGCGGGGCCATTCTCGCGCAGGCGGATTACTCCTTAAAAAGTAAATATGACTTCCTAGCAGGTGCTTCCAGTTGCTAATTTGGATTATTGGTAGAATGTTGGAAAGCTAATGCAGAGAAATCATGATCGGATCCTGCTGTTCTTTCGTTCATATTCTGTTCTTTAAGAAAAATAAATTTTCTCTTATATATATATATTTGATAATATGGATTTTAGAAAGGTTGGGAAGCACAGCATTTCATTTCGACTTTGGTAATTTGCAGCCAAGCCAGCCTTTCTCAATCTTCGTTCCTTCTAGTCATCGCCTCCTTGTTTCATCATTTCAATTTGTGCAAGTTGGTTGTATATCAGATAGTTAGAATTCTTTGTGTTCTGCTTTACCTTGTATGAAGAAACTCTTCCGCGTATGAGTGAATGACATATTGACAATTCTGCAGTTTTTGGAGTGAAAAGAACCGCTAGGAAGTGTTTTGCGACGTCAGGCAGACCAATGTTTATCTGTGTTGTATATTTTGAACCGGTTTCAGGTATAGATTTGTATGATAACCTATTTGCATGCATTGAATCCACTTGTCCGCAAGGCAGTCCTATTCTCCTCATTGGTGATTTCAATTTACCGGAGTTAACCGGTACCGAATTTGATTCTGAGCAAAGCACATCTTTAAAGTGTAGAAATTTATATAATTTTATAAATTTTTATGATTTGAGATCATTCAACAATGTTGCCAATAATAATAATCGCACACTAGATCTAGTTCTGTCAAATCTTGAAAATGTTGAAGTTAATAGAGAATTGTTACCGTTGGTACCGGAAGGTATCCATCACCCAGCTATAATAGAAATAGTTAACAGAAAGCTCAAGAAAGAAAAGCAGAAAAGTAACACTTTATTATTAAAATTTTAGGAAGGCAAATTTTCTGATGTTGTATCAGGAACTACAAGCTATTGATTGGGAATTCTTACAAGTGTATCGGAATGTTAATAACTTAGTGAGTAAATTCTATGATATTATCTATGAAATATTTGATAGGTGTGTTCCCCGTAAAATAAGTAGTTTCAAAGTATCCACGTTGGTTCAACAAAGATATTATTAGAAAACTTAAGGTTAAGGCATATTATCATAAACAATCCAGGGTCAAAACCATTAACTCAATACCTTTCTATCAAAAATTTGCTCGATTACGTAGGGAAATTAAGAAAGACATTAGAATTGCCTATAAGAGTTTTATAATTAATTCTGAAAATATTATTAATATCAATTCGAGAGAACTATGGAATTTTATCAAAAATAAAAAAGGCACCTACCGCCAAATGTATTAAAATTTAAAGGTCAGGAGCTGTCTAGGAATGATGAGATAGGGAATCCATTCGCTCAGTATTTTCAATCGGTATTTCTATCCTCCTCTCACACATGTAATAATCTTAATGGTGATGCTGTTAGTAATAGAAATGATGAAATTGGGACACTGTGCATTGACCAAATTCAACTAAAGGAAGTTGAAAACGCTATCAGAAATTTAAAATCGAAAACGACAGTTCGTTCTGATGGCGTACCCTCATACGTAGGTAAGGGATGTGTTGATATATTTAAATATCCCCTATTGATAGCATTTAACTTATTCCTAAAAACATGTACTTTCCCTGACAAATGGAAATATGCCCTGGTTTGTCCTATCCCAAAATCTAATAATAGTAGAAACATTAATGACTTCAGGCCAATTGCATTATTACCAGCTTTTGCAAAAGTATTTGAACAGATCTTATAAAAGAGAATTAGTGATCATATTCAACCAGTTATTTTAACTAAGCAGCATGGCTTTGTTTCTCAGAAATCCATGGTAACAAACTTAGCACTTGTTACGGACTACATAGCAAATTCGATGGACGAAGGCAAGCAAGTTGGTGTGATTTATATGGACTTTGAGAAAGGATTTGACAGGGTTAATCACAATATATTACTGAAAAAAATAAATCACTATCACTTCTCACCCACTGTGATTAAGCTCCTCTATTCGTACTTAACAAATCGCAAGCGATCTGTTTTCTATGAAGAATACAAATCATATGAATATTCTGCACTCTCAGGAGTTCCTCAAGGTTCGAACCTAGGACCTTTGTTATTCCTCTTATTTGTTAATGACCTTCCTGACTGTGTGCCTGATAATGAAAAATTGTTATTTGCAGATGACTTTAAAATATATACAAAAGTCAACTCTATCGGAGACTGCATAAGACTTCAGCAAAGCTTAGATAATATTGCAAACTGGTGTGCTATTAATCAACTTGGAGTCAACATAAGTAAATGCAAAGTATTATCATTTAATAGAAATAAAACCACTCATCAATTTGATTATTTCATTAATAAAATTGCACTAAACAGACCTACTGTAGTTAAGGATCTTGGTGTCAGTTTTGACTCGAAATTGACTTTTAACATACATGTTACAAATATAATAAATGAAGCCTTGAAGTTACTAGGATTCGTAATTAGGACGGGAAGAGAATTCAACAACATATCAACATTGGAAAAAATTACTATGCTTATGTTCGCTCCAAAGTAGAATATGCTTCTTCTATTTGGAATCAATATGAATTGAAACATTGCCAACAATTAGGGAAAATCCAATCAAAATTTCTT
>JAGDQP010067845.1:0-11098 GCA_022664845.1 Lepisma saccharinum
AAGGAACTTGGCTCATCCGTCTCCCATTTCACACCTTTTTAGGGCTAAAGAACTTGGTTCCACTTTTTGCACCTCTGGTGTTTTTGTTCGGATATTCTATACTCAGTCAGATATTCTATGTTCACCCAGATTATATTCTAAGCATTTGCAATGACTTCACATCGATCATATTACTTTCTCGATTTTGATGGATAAATATTGATTTCTAACTTCATAGAACTAGCCCACATGTATAACAGTATTCACTCGTGAATTCAAGTATATTATTCAGATTTTGAAACCACTACTGTCTATGATGTTTCTAATTATTCAAACATATATATCGTACGTTGCCATATTAAGCAATCCATAAATCCGTAATCTCAAACAAATGAAAGAGTCAACCTGTCAACACAATATCATGATCTCTACCCTTCAATTATCCAACTGTACTTCTTTACAATTTCCTCTCCTTCACAGTGAAGAAGCTTCTTCTTCAAGGCCATCGAAACGTCTTCAAGTAATCGATTTCAATAAAAATGGAACTTGTCTCATGTATACACTACCTACATGTAACAATAATAATAATTCACAGCGATATTCAATCTGCTACTGGATGAGACCTCTCCAGAGAAAGGAGGAGTTGGTCTACTACTCCCACGCTGACCCGAGAATATTTTAGTACAACAGTTGATGATCAAATAATTTGTTAGAGCAACACTGCTCAAGTAAGAGATGATCGTCTTTTGTTTTAAAAATGGTAACTGTAAACAGTTGTATAGTTACATACGATTTTTTATGCATTACAAACTATTCAAAATGTCCTCACCTTGATAAGAGATTTTCCATAAGATTTTCCATCGACTACAATATTAACCCTTCTAGCTCCTACAACCTTTGATGTCTGCGCCCTTTCGATTTCTTCTCCAAGTATATATTCCAGATTTTTGGGAGAGTACGTGTAAGTGCAAATTAACACCTAATACTTCCATAGTGCACATTCGACAGAAAACTGTTCGTACTTAAATTTTTGCCTGAATCTAAATCATTTGGCCTACAGCTTGTTTTTATATATTGTAAATGAGTATTTGGCGGTCATGTTGGCTTCAAGGTGGGGACATTGTGAATAGTTTGTAATGTTTTCATAGCCTGCTAGTGATAATGCACCTTTATAGCAAATCTCGGTTTTGCAGCACGAGCTGTTCGGTAAAAGATTTTGGGCGGCCATATTGGATTCAAGATGGCGACATTTTGAACAGTTTAATACTTTTCGTAAACGTCTAGTGATACTGTACTTTCATATCAAAATTCTTTTTTTCTAGCACGAGTCGTTTAAAAAATGACATTTTGGGCGGCCATATTGGATTCAATATGGTGACTTTCGAGACATTTCGATCCAACAAATGTGTCGTATTTGGAAATACATGAGTATGCAAAATATTAAGTCAGTCTGTCAACGGGAAGTGGGTGAGAAGTTGCTTGCAAACGTTGATGGGAATGACCTTTGGGCGGCCATGTTGGATTTTACCCTTTGCTGTCGGAACGGCAGATTTTGCCAGTATACCTTCGTGACCCTCCTCTATCTAAATATATGCGCAGTTCCCGGATCCCCGATTGTTGGGAGAGATCCTTTACTTGTGAGCCACGCAATGTCCCTTAACATCAATCTTTTTGTGTGTGTGTGTGTGTGAAATATACAATATGAGATTGAAGTTGTAGTATATTTGTTCTCCATGCGAGGAAGAAAATATTTAAGCCGGAATATCGCATAATATGACGAGCAAGGAAAAGGTTTGTTATATCAAATGTCAAAGGCATGATTTGACCGTTGTGTGGTACATGCAATGTTACCTATCGCCCAACCGGTTATTTTGAATACTTGACTAATTGATGAGTTTTACAAGGGTAAATCGTCAAATGTTGACGCTGAAAAGATTTGAAGTAACAACAGAAAATTATCACTGGCTCCTGTTTCTGCAATAAAGGGTATATCTACGTCCATGCGTTTTCCTAGCCATGTCGAAATCTGAATCCAGCAAACATTGTTGTGGTTGATTTTACCATTTCGGTTCCGGTTGCGATTGTGATGATTCAGTACCATTGTTCTGTATTTCATTAGCCTATTTAGCGGCCAGTATTTACTTCTAGAATAGTGTCCATTATACACTCTACAAATATCATTATAAGCTCTACCCTTTCCAAAGGCATGTTGGTAATAACATCGGGGACAAGGATTATCACATGTATACTTGTGGTATAAAGGAGTATGTTTACTCGAAGTAGCTATATCATGTAACTGACTGTTAGCCCCTTCAAGAGATTTAAATGTTCCGTACATGTTGATTCATCAGCTATAGCTTGATTGAACGTAAGGTTAGTTTCGCTTAGTAATTTAAATTTGTTATATAATCATCATAAATACCCAAAACGAATTGATCCCAAAGGACCATTTCCACAAAACTCCGCATAATCCTACTTAGCTGTTTGATGTTATAAAAATCTGAAGCAATCCTTAATTGATTGATAAGGTTTTTGTTGTAACGGAAGGAACCTTGTATACCTTTCTCTGAATGTTTAGTTTCAAATAATTCTAACAACTTACGTTTCACATTGTCATACGACTTTTCTTGTAATGTTGACAATAGAAATGTATCCTTTAGGGTGCCATATGTATCTGATCCTATTACGAATAATAATAATATCATATTTAATAGTATGATGTTTGCATACATGCTCGAATTGCTCGATATAGCTTGCTACTATAGCATCATGAACATTTATAGTTTCAAAGCTTAAGATTGCGTTCCACCATCTTCTGTTACTATAAATATAAGTAATTACGATAGTATAGATTTTTACAATATATTCTTAAGGGAAAGGTTCCAGCTCCTTTAGCGTTATGGTGTTTTTCTAGTAGATATATGTTTATTTTACAGTTAAAACCAGGCAAGGTTCCTGGTCCCGCAATCGTCAGTTTACCATGCCCCGAAAACGCTTTTCAATAGGGCATTTCGGGAATTCGACGATGGTAGGAAATGGGAGAGTGACGTACATTTAATTATATCTAATCTTGTACACCATTGTTCCTACTGAAACATTATTAACCGTTTTCAACACTCCATTATAATTCGTTACATTAGTTTATTGTTGTTAATTTGTTCAATATATCACGATATAATTTATTTTTTCACAATACATGAATCCCACAGGAAAACAATATATTTTGTCCGTGTTTTTGATTTCACAGAGGAACATTTTAGAAGCCAATATTCAGAATTACGTATATCTGCACATCAAAGTAACGATTTGCGTGTAATTGACATACTATGCATATTCTCTCCATGTATTATAGTTTCTTAGAAAGGTTCTTCAAATAGCTAACAGATAGCACTCTTATCTCAATGTGGCCAAACATGGACAAAGTACATTCTTTTTCCTGTGGTCTTCATAATATATAAATGCATGTATGATTATCTAATCTTCTGCTTGTTGTGTGTTGATTTTCAGATCAAATTATATGGAAAAGACTATAAGGAAATATACGACTTTGTTCCTAAGGAGTCACTTCCTGATGAACTTGGAGGAAATGCTGGATCAATGAAAATGATAAATGGTAACTTGTATTATTGATATTATACTCTAACGAAAAAAAAAACACACAAAAAAACCTGACTTCTGCATGGAGAGCGCACACTACAGCCTTGGAATTTCACAGTATCACAATTCTACGGCAAAATTGAGTTGTCTTACGTAAAACTACTGTAAAACACAAAACACAGCGTTAGAATTAATGGCGCAATCATAGATGCGAGTAATTTCAGTGTGGAAATAATGCTTTATCTTTTTCAATGTGTCTGATCACAAATTATCTGAAGTTACTAACATCTTAGTGCAAAACCGTTCTCAGGCAAGGTGAACACATAATCGAAAAAGGATAAAAGTTAAATAATTTGACGTTGGGAAGTTAATTAGTAGTATGTTGAGCAATTAAACTGTATCTTGTAAAAACCCCACTAAGAACCATTAGGTAGATCACTTCCGAGTAAAGAATAAGTGAATGGTATAGTACTAATATGAATAATATCAGTAGTTCGAAAACGCATGCATACGCACAGACAGATTTGCTCTGAGGACAAAGTACTGGAACATACTGTAACATGGGTGCGCAACGGCAAGCATACCGCAGCTAGTTTGGTACTCAGTTCTACTCACTATTTGTTGTTGTTTTTTAATAGCGACTAGACTATTCTGAAAAAAAAATATATTTGCTAAAATATTGCAAATAGAGGCAAATATAATTAATGAATGATGAAAAACCGTGTGCGTTATAAAAATATTACATCCGAGGAATTTGTTATAAATTCTGGGGTTCCGCAGGGATCGAACCTAGGACCTCTCTTGTTTTTGTTATTTGAAAATGACTTGCCCGGTGTAATAACATCCTCCAACAAGCTATTGTTCGCAGATGATTTAAAAATCTATTGTAGCATTTCCTCTGAATTAGATGCTTTCTCCTTACAATATGACATCAATACAGTCTCCAACTGGTGCAAAACAAACATGTTGTTATTAAATATTTCAAAATGTAGTGTAATGACTTACACTAGAAAAAGGAACTATATGGAATTTGAATACAGTATCAATGAAACACCACTGGTCCGAGTAGACTCTATCACCGATCTTGGTGTGACCATAAAGTCCAACCTCTCATTTGATATACACATTAAGCGTATTATTGGTGACGCTTTTAGGAATCTTGGGTTCGTAATGAGACAAGGAAGCGACTTCTCGAATATTGATGTTTTAAAAACTTTATATATAGCATATGTTCGATCGAAGTTAGAATATGCGGCAGTAGTATGGCATCCTAATACAAAGAAGAACACACGGGAAATCGAAGTTATACAATTTAAATTTGTTCGCTTTTTAACATACAAAGAAATAGGAATATATCCTAAATTCGAAAACTACTTGGACCTAGTAAACAAGTACGCATTCCAGTCTCTGGAAAATAGAAGAGTTAATTTTCTACTTTCTTTTCTACACAAACTAGCACATAGTAAAATTCATTCAGAAAAATTATTATCCGAAATAAGGTTGCACGTTCCGCAAAGAGTTACTCGACCTCGTAATGCAGTCTTCGACCTCCCACCCCAAAGGACCAATGTATTAGATATATCGCCTATTAGGAGAATGTGCTCATTATATAATTGTATTCTTAAAGCATGTCCAGAGTTAGACATTTTTAATGTAAATACAAGTGAATTTCATTGTTATCTAAAGTAATGAATTGTTTTTTACAGAATGTCACCACAAAGCATCAAATATGAATATATACAGTATCTTGTAGAATGTATCATATGTACAACGAACACCTGAACTAGGTGCATAACCTGTTGTGTTCAATAAATAAATAAATAAATACTTATGTGGACACCGGTTATCGCGTACAGTACAGTACAATGTGCGGCAAAGTGCCACGAGCACGACCATGTTGAATATAAATAGAAAAAAGGTTTTGCATAACATTCTACTGTACTTGAAATAACTTTTAGTTCACAATAGTTTCAGTATCTAACTCTGTTAAACTAAGACACGTAAGGAGCAATAGTTTTTGACATCATTATGCAGATAGAAGGCACATGACTGTACACAGTGCAGTTGTTTCAAATATTTCTTTGTCGTAGTTTAGAATGACTAACAGATGTACGAAAATAAAAATATGGAAATGATACAAAATTAATTTCTGCGTGATGAACCAGATTTTGCTTAAAAGTTACTGCATGAATTGTGAATAATTTATCCATTGTTAGGTACTAACCCAAAAGTGACCTCCTTTTATTACTAATCAATTGCAATTCGCCTGAATCAAAAGAAGTTGAGTACACTTATGAAAATAATTTTCAAAAATGGTTTGGAAAGCTTTTAATTCGAAACTATTAATTAACTGTTTCCCTTTGGTACTCTTACAGAACAAACAAATACACTCATCTTGGAACACAAAGATTGGCTCTACAAAATTGGACAGATGACGTCGGATGAATCGAAGAGACCAGGAAAACCAAAAACTTACAGTGACATCTTTGGAATGGAAGGAAGTTTTCGAGCACTAGACGTAGACTGATCGCTTATTGTATACCAACACATTTTTCGTGTACTAAATATACTGGAGTCAAATTCAAGATTTAATTAAAATCCTTTATTTTCATGGTTGAACCCATATTCCAAGCTTATGTACCTTATGTAGTTTATGAAGAATTAAACTATAATATTTTTAATTTGTTGGATAATTTATTTATTCCTCTGTGGAATAAATGTATTTAATTCAAATGGTTTTATTTGTTGACAAGATTCAGTGAAGAAAATTACTATAATTGACTTTAAATATATTTATGTTCAGGCGTATTTTGGTGAACCACAGGCGGTACAGTAAACTATTACCATTATGTGTAAGGTTCTAGATAGCATGTGTAGTTTCACTCAGAAGTGAATTTACTTTATGCGCGGTCGGAATGACCACATTTTTGAAAGTCTAAAGCAGGACTATGTACGCTAATAGGGCTAGAGTCGAATCCGGACTTCCGGCGCTCTACAGACTAGGCAAAACAGAAGCTGCGAGACAACCAGGAATTCTCCAGATTCCCAATGGGGTTCTATTCCACAAATTTCCATAACTTAGATTTTTTAAGGTTAAAAATCAATAGAAACCCTGCATAGTTGTACTTACACCCTCCAAATGTTTGGCCTTACACAGCCCCAAAAAAGAAAATCCTGGCATAATCCATGGAGATAATTCTTGAACTTTCATAATGTAGTGGGGAGAACAATGGTATATTGCTGGTAGATAGCAGCACGTTACTTTCGTGCATAATTCCTAAACCAAGTCTAGCCTGAATTTTCAAACTTGGTTCCTTCTACAGGGTAATTCAAAAAGAGAAGGCTATTATGCTCAGCAAGTTTGAAAATGCTAGTGCAGTGCGTGGCAACAATATGGGGATTCCCTCTTCCTCAAGCAACGCGTCGTAAGGTTTACAGCGCTAGTCAGGTAAAAAGTAACATCATCATTACAGATTAGTAGATTGACAAAATCATCGTCCTCTATACTGTGCTTCATACTAGCATAGATTAAATAATTATAAATACTTGTACAGCCTACCTATTTTCGCCTGCGCTAAAATAACGGATTTTTTGCTTAAGAGTACGTGATTTTGAACCCTCGGGTTAGGTGGCTCTGGGGGCTACTACTGGAAAGAAAGAACCAGCGACTGAAAGTAGTTCACAGAGCCACCTAAAGGAAGGGTTCAAAAATCATGTACTTCTTAGCGAACAAGAAAGTAGGTCCACTATGCTATTTTTAGTCTTTATCACTGCAAAACTGTTGACACAGACGTTCGTCGTCATCTGTGATGGCTTGGACTAACTCAATCCGGTATGGTTTCATTCCTGGATGTTTCCGCAGCAATGTGGTTTGTGAAATACCGAGCTGAAGACTGGCACGAGATGTTTATTTTTGGCGGACGTCGTAAGAATATTTCGCGGATCTGTTAATCCTGTTCATTCTATGCTGATGCCCTCCCACTACTCTTGCCTTTACAGAGACATCAAGTCTCTTTCGAATTTCTTTACTCTATCATAGATACGTAGATTGCCTGCTATGTTTTTATTAATTCGGTACTGGATTTGCGACTAACTGCGGAAGCGGACTCAGACTTGCTGAACTTAAAACAACAAAAAACATTTTCGTCGATGTAGCAGCCATTTTGAGAAAAGTGGTCACGTGGTGTTACTGGCAGGTACTACGGTTGCAGAAGGTCATTAAAATAGAACTTCTTGGGTTACTCTTTCCATCGATTAGGACATCTAAATAACAACGAAAAATTACTATTATTTCAAAGTCCCCATTTCTTTTTGAATAATCCTGTATATTTGAACATATTTCTAATGGTCTTCATGACAACGGAGGTCTGTGACGTCATGGCTTAAATAGTTAATGATTTACGGCTATACACATGGGAACAGTTGCGTAAATTTTGGGACACCCTATATATCAAAATCCTCTCTACATATAGAAAAACATTATTGACTCCGCATTTTGGGGTCGTTCAAGTATTACGTAAGCATAGAAAGTTCAAGGTATGTTTATTTTCTCTAATAGGGTGATCAGAGCAATACTCACATAAGATACGCTTAAAAATTAGTAGTGAATATTTAAAGATTTAAATAGTGCTTTTGGACTACAAAATAGCAATAAGAACTTCGGCAAGTCTTACTTGAGCATAAGAATGGGGTATCTGCTTATTATTGCTTACAAGGGGAAAGAGAACTAAATGAATAAAATTTGTTAACGCAATACTTGAACTATCCCTTTGTATGATATTTTAAATCTTAGAATATTATGCAAAAAAGCCCAAAGAGGCAAAAATAGGAGATACTCATTTGTTAGACATTTTCATTAATTTTTGTGTATATCTGCTCTTAACATTTGTATGCATTAATCCATATAAAATAAACATTTTCCTAAACATGCTATGTCTAGTAATGTCATACGCGTTTCCTCGTAGTGTACATATGGTCACTTGGCCCCGCTATATTTTTCCAACTTTTCGATTGTGAAATGACGATTAAAGGTAACTTAAAAGACAATATCAAAAGCCAATATTGAAGAAGTATACAAGGTACTAGAAATAAAACTACATACATAATCACTCAGTGTTTCTTTCAGAAAAAGTGTGCTGGGGGTATTTTAGATCTTTAGATGGGACAAAAGAGGCGAGAGGGGGTTAATTCTAGTAGAACAATAAATTAACTTTTGTTACAAAATTAGTTATTTTTAATTGGGATAACTGACTCAACCTGGGGAGTAATACCCCCCGATCTCCCTTTTAAAAGAAACACTGTACATAATGATATTATAAAAAGAAACTAGGTATAAACCCAAGGCGTAGCCGATGAAACCCTAGTGAAGAGTATATATTAAGGAACTACCGGAAATAAAGAGGTTTCAGCATCAATTTGCGCATTGGTATGCGCATCGGAAGTGAAGGTAAAGAAAATAATCAAAATGAAAGTGATATCCCACATAGCAATTTGGCTTGACTTAAAAGTGAATCTAGCTTCCTTTGGCAAGTACAACAACTTGATGCAAACTTAGAAAATCAAGTCTAAAAGATTTAAGGAAGGTTGAATTCAGTAGTCTAGTTTACAAGAATCAAGTTTGAAACAACTTTAACGGGACCGGCAAAAAGAAAGTATTGTATCCTTTTTAAAAACTTTAACCTGGGTAAGAATCGAACTGAAGTCCTTTGGCACAATAATCCGATGGTGCAGTCAATAGACCACGGAACCACCCGACCTACGTCGCTTTCCAAGAGCTCTTTAGAGTAGTTCATCAGATTCCAAAGAGACAGCTGTGGAAAAAGGGTACGAAATGCCGGAGATTATCTTACAACGAAATATTCATGCCACGTGATAGGACTTCATCGCAGTGAGACAAGAACGGCAGTACAACGAAATAAATTTCAATTAGATTTCAAGTTATAACCAGCTTTCTCGCATATCAGGTTGTTCGAAAAGCTTGAATTAGGCTGGTAATAACAACCAGTCGTTCCAAGAAGTTTATTTCATGCTTGTTTATCATGTTCAACACATTATCAAGTTTAGCAAGTTCAAACAAATGACTGTCGACCTTGTTACAAGTTTTCATGCTATGTGGGATACGTTCAATTTCACAGAAGCGTATAGAGTTTTAAAAATTCCGTACAGGAATATTGGGATGGTGTCAGCTGATTGAAAACGACCGAATAATTCGAGGTAGCGAAACCGAAGTTTCAGTTTCTTTCTATCTGCTATCTTTTCGGACTGAGGAGAAATAGTTCAAAAATACCATAAAGATAGGCTGTAGCCTCACTTGATTGAAAGTAGCAAAGTCTCTGAACCTCAGTCTGAAATCAGTTTCTTGCTATCTACTTTCATTTAGGAGCTAGTGTGCATTATAGTTGCAAAAATCCCAGAAGAAAAATCTCAGATTAAAAATGGCTGAATAAATCCAAAGTTTTTCAACCTAAATCTGATGTCTTCTTCTGTGTACCTCTTTTTGTATAATGCCTACATTACAAACGGATACAGTCAACTTGAAAGAGGACTAAGAATGTTATTCCTCTGTAGAAAAAAATAAAATGAAAAGAATGAAAATATTTTATTGGTCTGCAGAAGAAAAACGAAAAGGATTGGGGAAAATGTTATCGGTCTGCAGAAACGAACGAAATGGATGGGAAAATTTTTATTGGTGTGAAGAAAGGAACGAAAAGCATGTGAAAATTTTATTCATCTGCAGAAATAAAAATGAACAGGATGAAAAAAATATTGCTCTGCAGAGAAAAACGAAAAGCATTGAAAAAATATTGGTATGTAGAAAAAACGTTATTGGTCTACAGAAAAAGAACGAAAAGGATCGAAAAAATGTAATTGGACTGTAGAAAAAAGGAAAAGGATGGGAATTTTATCATTGATCTGCAGAAAAAACGAAAAGAAGGGAAAACCCAGTAGCAAACATCTTTATTTGACTTTATTTTTTAAATAAGCTCCGCTTCTTAGCTTCTGAAATTACTTTTTTATTGCTCTCCGAAGCTTGATTACACCATTTTCTTAATCGTTACTGCACAGCGCCAATAAAACTACCTTGTATTGCATAATAAAATACTGAAGTCCCTTCAGTAAAATAATAAAAAAATGCCGTAAATAAAAAAAGCTGACAGAACCAAGTAACACATTGTTATTGTTCTTAGAAGCGAAGATAAAAAAGTATTAAAAATGTGACAGGACCAATTTTACAGAAAGTACATCGAGTACAGAAATGAGGACAAAACCCCCAGTGTGTAACAAGGTTGTCAGTTACTTGCTTTGAGCTTGTGTTAAAGTTGATAAACAAGCATGAGGTAAACTTGTTGAAACAACGTAAGTGACTTGTTTAAACACCATTACTGCTAGTTATTATCAACATGCACGGCAGTGCATGAGCCAAGTTCTTCACGTCAGAAAACGTCAGCACTGCCAGAAGCATGTTATCCAGGAACAAGAGTTTATGGCAAAATCGACGATTTGGGGGCCCCGTAAGAAAAAA
>JAGDQP010067846.1:0-11098 GCA_022664845.1 Lepisma saccharinum
CCACGGGAGTTGACGAGATGCTAGTTTTCAAATTCCCAAAAACCGTGAGGAAGGGAATTAATGTGTACATTTTATTTCTGATAATATAATTTGTGCGTACCCGTGTTTCTTGCTCTTTCTTCTTGCGCTACTTTTCTTGTTTACATATTCTGTCATCCGATAGATTATACGCTCCCACCACCACCGGGGTTTCGAAAAACTAAAAAAAAAAGCGTTAAACCGGACTTTTATTACTTTTACCCCTCGCACCTCTATTATTTAAGGATTGATTAGCAGAAACCTTTTTAATATTATCATGCTGATGTTACTTTTAATCTTGTAGTAGATTTAGTAGTTTTTAATTTCCCCTCGGGTTTGTTTTTACTACTCAAATTAAACAAGTTAGCGCTGTGATTCAATTAATAATGGCGATGACTCCGGTCCCTTGATAGCATCTGAAATACAAAATATATGGCATTTTATCATAGGTTGGCAACAATGAAAACTCGGGTTCTTAGGGCCACAGTGTTGTTACATTGTCCCCAATAATGTTAATTCCAAGTTGGTGTGGTTATGTCGAAGTGTATAGAAGGAATTTTTTTTAAAAATGAAAAAAGTTGCAACACTGATATCTGGAGAACAACGTCGAACCCGGAATACCTTTGCGACCTTGCCCAGTGCCAAAGGAAGACAATTCTTAGTTTGGGGTACATCGATGGACGCGTGGGGAATTGTATAGCTTTGCCACCCCCGTTACACACCTGGGGCTGTGAAACCAAAAAATTAGAAACTCGCTTCTAATAAACTGACGAGACTTTTCTAATGATACCTTAACCAAGTCCCTACGTCTTCTAGTTCCTGAGATATAGGAGTATAAGTTTTACCCGAATCCCCCGTTTCACCCTATAGGGTGTCTAATAAAAAGTAGAAGAGCCAATCCTAATGAACTGACGAGGGCCATCCAGTGATATGTCAAGCAAGTCCCTAAGTCTTGTAGTTCCAGATATAAGAGTCTGAGTTGTACCCAAATCCCCCGTTTCACCCTATATGGGGTGACTAATACAAAAAGTAAGATAGCCATTCCTAATGAATTAACAAGAGCTTTCAAATGATACCTCAACCAAGTTCCTACGTCTTCTGGTTCCTGAGATATAATTTCTTGCAACAGACAGACAGACAGACGGACAGACAGGAGCGGGATATAAAGTCCCTTATTTTAGTTTCAAGGGACCTATAACTTACACCCCAAATTGTTCTTTACTTCCATTTTGAAGCTCGCTGAATCCAAATCTTTTTCCTTTTTTCTACCCCTACTTTATTTGAATAGGGGGGGGGGGGGCGTCCAA
This sequence comes from Lepisma saccharinum, assembly GCA_022664845.1. Classification (NCBI taxonomy): domain Eukaryota; kingdom Metazoa; phylum Arthropoda; class Insecta; order Zygentoma; family Lepismatidae; genus Lepisma; species Lepisma saccharinum. Next base: position 1,326 of record JAGDQP010067846.1, read on the forward strand.
CCCAAAACTTCACGGAGGACCACCAATATTTGAGGTTGAAAACTCCCGGAGTCTCTGATACTAAAACTGTTTTCAGTTTCTCCATATCATTTATACTTTTAGAGTTATTACAATTTCTTTTTTGATTGCGAGGGGTTCTTGCACTAAACCCATAAGAATACACAGAGCTACTTAAGATGGCCTCGTGACCTTAGTTTCTGCCCTGTTGCTTCGTAACTTGGTTCATATCACCTTTCGTCCTTTCCGAATGGAACGCCAAGGTCAAGTTTGCTCTTTTATCACCCAACCCTCTTCTCGTGATCCAAATAGGAGCCCTTCACTGTTTTCAATATGTATGTGCAAAACACACACACGCACACACACATAGACACTGTGAGTTCTGTACGTTGTGAGGAACAAGACAGCAAGAACTGGTAGGAGAAATGAACGCATGCGCAGTTAAGTGTGTGTTAGATCACGCGTCAGGTTTGCCAACGTCTATGCGGATTTCAGTAAAGGCATGGTATGAGTGAAAAAAGCTATACATCTTTATACGATTAGCGAGGGCAGCGCCACGCACGGAATGTGCAGGAACTTAAGCTATGCATTTTGTATGCACTTTTATATCAACCAGAATCCCGGATCCAATTTTACAAGTGAAGTTTTTTGAGGTACTTGGACGTTGTAGAGTACGAATAACACGGCTTTTAAAGTAAGACCCGAATACGGATCTCAGAAACACCGGGGTCTCATAATGACGGCGAACAGTAAATGTAAGTGAGTCGCAATGATAGTGGGATGTATATATATATATATATATATATATAAAACTATTAATGGACACAGACAGAAGGCAGTACATGCAGGAGGGCATGACGAAAATGACCTCAATTTGAATACAGGCATTTTGACTATGCTTTAAAATTTATAAATAGTAAGTCCGATACATCATTGTTCCAGGAAACGGAATGGCGAAGCTAGATTTGGCACAACTCGAATTCTGTACGGCAAAATAACACCCGAAATTGACCTGGAAAATGTGTGAGCTGAATGATGAGAAACATTTTACTTTGAAATGGTTTAAGACTAAATAAATTAATTCAAAATTATCAAGAAATACTCCCCGTCTGGAAGTTCTTTGTTTTGAAATATTGTGCAACTATGCATAACCAAAAATGATTTTCTTATACACTTATATACGTTCAGTGCTGTAATTGGTATAATTCCTAAAATTATGGCTTCCAGCTTTTCTCTTTTCCTCATCAGGATCCCTTAAATACCTCCTGAAATTGAGATGATTAATATCCATAAGCTTCTACAAGTTGGAATCATCCCTGATTTTTCAAACCATAACATAAATCTTACTGGAAATTTCGGCGTGATTTCCAGATGAAACACCGTCAAAATATTTTATAGAACACCCACCATGTTTTCCAGTTATCTTGACAATCAATAATTTTCCTGAATAATACACACTTTCTTAATATTTGCTCCTAAATCTTTCAAGTTCGTCCTGCTAATACTACACTCTTCTTACACCTTTCCTCCGTTTAATATTTCCTTCAATCCTAATCGGACTCCATCTTTTGCGTTAACAACTTTTTCAACTGATACTTATAGGTAATAATTTTGCATACAAGAATCTAGGCGGATAAGGTATTACACGATAAAAAGACGTATATTTGGCGGAAAGGTCCGATCTCTACTAAAATATAAAATACCTTAGCACAATCTGAAGGCTTGAGGAGATCTGAAGGTTTCAGATGACCGAATTCGGTGTAAAACGATAGCTGTATCTTCCAAGATAAAATATGTATGCACAAGTAAAAGGTATAAAAAGTGGAGAAGTCCTATTTCTGAAATAACTTATTCACATCTTAAGAGGATTGCCTCGTCTTGCAGGAGATCTTTCCAACGTAATTTTTCAGCTGGAGTTATGTATCACATTTCCGTGTAAATTGTTCGTCTATTAAGCTAAATGATATCCTCCTATTACATTGTATTGGCCATTCTCTGAAAACCTATTTCTCAGTGTTGCACTTGCCGTCATGATTAACAAATGTAGTGCGTGCAACTTGTTTGCATGAGTGTATCAAGGAAATATATATATTTTTCCCATGTCACAGCATTTTTACGAACTAAAACAACTGATTTACAAGGCACCTGAGTCGCTATTTTAGTATATGTATATAGAGACGCATCTGGGCAGAGCGGAAACTACTGTGTTACGATCTGTCGTTCCAGAAAGGGCTCCGACATAGAACATTTGTAGTACGCAGGTAAAACATAAACAGTTAGCAACTTTAATTTAATTATAGTTAGATTCTTTAATGTATTAATAAATACACTTTCCTTTCACACAATTGACTTATATGTTTCATCTTGTACCTTTAGTGATTCATTAGTTAATATTTATAAACATTAAATTTCTAAACAGTCTCGCTTTTACCTCGTAGCTAGAGTTGTTCACTAATTTAATCCAATGCAAATAATAAAACAAACTCATTCAATTTAAACTGCTTTACTTGCTGTCCCTTAATATTTAATAAACCCATATACAAGACAAAAGTGCTATGCAATCAATAAATCGATATTAAAGCGCTTTTAAATGGTTCATATTGCTCTTATATTTTTCCTTTGAATATTTAATTACAATGTTAAATGAAGAATGATTCGCTTTCTGCATAAGTAACAGAATATGCCCCTTCATATTCTAAAATAGCTGCAATACCAATTGAATATTTTCCAGTTATGTTGAACACAGGGTCATAAAATAATCCTAAGTCACTTTTTGTTTCCTCACCAGTGCCAAGAATAACTGTTGTGTTTTCAGTAACTTGCACCTGAAATATATGAAAGGTTATTTTTACTTGATACAGTAACTTATACCAAAGTATATTTTTTAGTATTGAAATGATTTGATTTGTCGATAAAGATGGTAATAATATAAACTATCAGAGGAAAAAGTCCAATACCTTAACACTTTTACAAGCAAGTGCTTCCTCTCTTACTGTGTGGTGGCACAGTTCTGGTAAATTTTAACAAAAAAAAGTCAAAACAGTTCTATCAATTTTGAAAAGTGTGGTGCACTTGTTTAGTCTCATGTGCTGCTGTATTTCAGTAAAGAACGTTGTCTTATTGAGATGAAAACCTTCTTGTGTTTGTATAGTGCAAACCGCTACCATATTACTTTACTTTAAATGAGGCCACGTTAATCTACTCTACTTGCAATAATTAATTATCCCTGGAGGGATCTATTCTCTGAATTGTATGTTCTATTCTCTGAATTGTCTATTCAATTAATTTGTAAACGATATATGCTGTTATTTTTTTATTTTGAACATGTTTCAAACGAATTCCAAATCTTTTATGTTTTGTTATCAATTACTTCAAAACAAGATTGGTATTTTCTTTTAAAATACTTTGTAAGTTGTGCCTTTCGAGGATGCTTTTGGACCAGTGCTTTGAAAGTGAAGAGAAATATTGAGAAATGCTACAATATACTACCAATTCATGTTTTATATTGTTGTGGTGAGGTCACAGTTATATCAGAAATATGGAGATTTAGTCAATTTTTTATTTGCCATATTGTCTCCAGAAGAAACTATCCAATCAAATCATAAGTCACTGAAATAGTGGGCAAGCTGATTGTATTTACGGAAAGGATGCATCAAACCCTTCATAAAATCAATTCCGTTCGCTTTCGTTTCTGTATTAGTGCAGTAAGGTTTGACCAATATAATTCCGCTAAATGAAACTACGCCGTAAGTAATTTTAGTTTATTTGTTGTCTTTAAGCAACTTTGGCTCAGACCTGAATCCTAGACCTAACAATAGCCCCCCTAAAGAGAAGATCTTAGTTAATAAAAGTTATGTGCTTTATTTAGTATTTGAGAAACATTCCTCTAACATGTGTAGATCGTAACCTTTCTAACCTATAAAATGCTTGCTTCGTCCATACATAATTCGTATCTCACCGTACAAGGAAAATGAATAAAGTGGAGTGTAAACTCAAACTTCAGGGGGTTTAAACTCAAATTCCTCTGATTGATTGGGAGACTTATTAAGTGCTGTTCTAGAACACTTCACAAACGGAACGTACTTTTCACAACGTGCTATGTAGCATCAAAATATTTTAATTTGATTTCATATGGTGCGCTAAAAATTTGTCAAAATTCTTGTGCCTTGATTAATATACGATGAAGGAATTTGAACAAAATCAGCGAAATACACGTACGTCCTCGTCGTTAGGTAAAATCACAAGTGAAATTAGCCAACTATATTATAAATATCTGCTGAACTACTGGATAAAAAGGTCATTGATGATTAGGTATTAAGGTTTAGACCTTTCTTATTTTAGACTGCAGTAAGTGATAGTAAGTATAAATCAGTATAATGTTTTATGATAATAATTTATTAATTGTAGCTAGTGTAAGTGCAGAGTATAATGCTGAAATAAATTATAGTGCTAATAGTTGCCATATAGTTATATCATGTTACTATATCTTTTATTCATTGTGAAAGTAATATAATTCGGTTTCAATACAATCTTTATTCAGTGAAACTTGACCACAACGGTAGTATGACTGCAAAACATAATTCTGTTGTTGCGGAACTATTTATAAAAATAAAGTAGTTCAAGTTAAAGTAGCAAGAGTGAGTGCATTTTCCAATGTTTGTGAATATTTTGCCTCTAAAAAAGAAAAATAACGACATGTTGAATATACAAATAATTCAACAAAGTGTTTTATTCCTTTTTAGGGCCACCAGGGATAATAGAAACACAGGACATCTATGGTGTATCAACTGTTGGTATGAGTAATATTACCCTACTGGTAACCGACAGAGATCCCGTTTAGGAAAGCCAGATAAAGAAATGAGAAATAAGATACACGTTTCTAAAATTGTAGATTTGGCCACTCAACAGTTAGGCGATCGTTTTTTGTTTTTAGTTTTATGCTGTTAAGTACGTACAATTATATTTAACGTATAATTAAATTTGTTTAAAAAAATACGAAATCTATTAGTAAGAAAAGAAACCAAAAAACATATATTTTTCCTCCCCAACTACAAACGGAAATCTAAAATCACGAATATATTATCAAAATTTACTACAATTGAGATGATTGTACAAAATAAACAAATGTATGTTCAGTTCATTAGGAAAAAAATCCATGGGTTTTGGATTTACGAAACAAATAAGACTTCTTCACAATGAAACAAATATCAAACTAAGGCAAATTTATGATCTGTAGACACTCTATCTACATATATGCATCACCGTTGCATGCACATACTTAGGTGTGATACCTCAAATAGGAAGTTACGAATTAAGTAAGTACAATAATAAAATGATAGTAATAGTAAAATTCAGTATATTACCTCCTGAAGATCTCGCGCAACGTAAAACGTCTTGTTAACAATCTCCTGTAACTCCTCTGCAATTACATCTGGTAAAATTGTGATGTTATCCATGGAATCGTTATTATCATGCAGTACCACAATGATTAAATAACGCCTAAAAATGGAAACATATCACAATTTTAACTCAACCCTAATTAAGAAAACACAAAGATATCATCTGGACATCGAAAAATACGCCATGATTGAACGCCAATCCAAAACAGCAAGTAATCTCAAAATGTAACATTTGGAGAAGTTGGTTTAACATGCTATTTTCAAACAATTAAATTGATTTCCCAATACGATGCCTATCAGTGCCTTATTTTTGTCACTAATTTTGCAAGTAATTTTATCGAGCTCTTACGTCCTTGCGATTATTTCTCGACGATACACGTTTGTGCTGCTATAATTGTTTTTCTCCATCGCATTATTTCTTCAAAAGAAGGCACATTTATGCTGGTAACTTTCCGTCAAGAAACCCTTCATATTATCAAAGTTACCGAGGATCCTTTACAATTGTGAATTGAAACATATTATACCAAATTATACAACCTACATTAAAAAAAATAGTGAATGTGTTTTGCTATTTAAGAATTATTATCAACGGAACTAGCTCGTCATCGAAGTTCAGAAACTTTCCATGTGATGGGGCTACATCCTTCAACGTGTGAACAAAAGCAGCAAACGGAAATCCAAGATTTCTTAAATTGCGCATCTCGTCCGTTTGTGATGCAGTTTTAAATTAAGAAGAGCAACTATTACCTACAACTTAACAAAGACTTTACAGGTGCATATGCTTACAGACTGAGGTCATTGTGTTTAAAGGGAATAGCTTATCAGAATCGCCAGATTTTGATTATTTCAATATCGATGAATTTTAAAATGCTACCACAAGTATAAACAGCAGAACCATTGTTCGTTGAGAGTGTCATTTGAAGCTCGAAAAATCAGATGAAAATTCTTCGAATGGCAAAAGCAAAATAAAGCTTTGTGAAGATCACTACTGTTAAAAGGAGTAGTGAAAACGTAAGGAATGATGGAAGAGGTAATACTATATATCCGTTGCGTAGGGTGGAACTACGTTCGGACGTACTAGATGAAAGACACCGGGCAACTTCCATTTCGTCATGAATTAACTGGTTTTCTTCATCATGCAATTTCATCGAAATAATGCCCAATGCGACAATATATGTAGAACTCGGGGGAAAATACGGATATATAGAAAAGTTAAAAGAGTGATGTGATGTAAAGAAATATCTTTTTATTTTAGAAAAATAAATACCACACACTTTAGTTACACATACATTTAGTTAGATCTTGAGGACATTTATAGCTAGGTTGAATATGATGAAGGACTATCATATCATATTCCAATTCTTTTCTTATGTAAATTGACACCGATCAAGAAAATGTACACATATCAATATTTTGGATTGAAGCCTTATGAAATGAAGCTTTGATGGGTATAAACTCAATCGGCAATTTATCTTTACTAACACATGAAAAAGTCACCCTAGAATGGAGAAAAACCGACTTTCTTTAATATTACATAAGTGTACTTAATAATATAATATTACAAAATAAATTTGAAGAGAAAATCTATTTTAGTAATTCCTCTTTGTTGAACTCGAAACTGAAAACCAATCTATAAATGTATGTTACACTTCTAGATACACCATAAAAATGTTGTACAGTTAGGGCACCAGTTCTCGGCATGTTAAAGTGGATTTTGCAGAAAGTACTTTCTATTGATTTATGTGTAAGAAATAACATTACTTTTTCACTTCATTAACAACTCCAGGTCTCGTTCGATAATGTAATAGCATAAATCGTTTCGGTAACGATAGAATTATAGTGATAGAATTACGTTTCTTTGCAACCCTAATTTTGCTCCAGTAGTCGTCACCCTAATTTTTTCTGTTTCCCTATAGTCGTCATATCAATTCACCAGTAGTCGTCACCCAATTTATTGCTAATATTCGTTTGGAAAATGTGTATGATATCCTCTTGTTCATCTTCTTTGGATGTGAACATGGCAAAATAAAGCGTGCTTCAAACGAAAGAGGCACAAAGGGTTTGTTCGAAGGTCCTCAGATTAAAAAAAAATCTGAATTGACATCCGGTGGAATACGTAGGAATTCGAATTTTGAATTTTACTGACAGCTACTCGAAAGAATGAGACTACCTCCATTATTGTTTTATAAATTTAACATCACATCAAATTAAATTTATCACTTTCTGGATTAAAAACTTTAATTAACATGTTTTCACCAATGATCATCATCCGCGACGAGCATTGGTACAAATTATGTTTGACTTGCTCCAATAGTCGTCACCCTCCAATGCAGGGGAAGTGACAGTCAAGGCACGCAAAGTTATAATCTGATACTTAATTTGATCATTAGAGGGGGAATTTTTGCACATGTAAACATCAGGTACTTATACCTAAAACTTCAATTCTTATTTTTTCAATGTACACTTGCTTAACACTTTATAAACAAAACCATGAAAATAGCAGGAAATACGAACTTGCCGCCCAAACACAAGACGTTTCTAATAAGCGAAGTGAAGCAATAAGGACATTTATGGTGCCGATTGCAAACCAGATTGTGACTGCTACCTTGTTCTGTTTCTGTGACCAACGATGAAAGGTTTCTTATTTTTACATGTTTAGCTTAAACATGACGACTGCTGGTGCACGGAAAATAACTGGTGCTTTAACATTATATTACCTTTTTTTAAAAAATAAAAGTCCAGGACTATTTTTCTATACTGAAACCGTGGTATTGCAACACACATTGGCCGTTATTTAGTAACCTTAGCGCGTTTAGTTCGTAATATTAGCGCGTTTAGTTCAAACTATACAAATAACGGGATGTAAGCGGGCTTAGAGCAGAGAGTTTATAATATTTTTTTGTTAAGCTAGAGAAACATCTATGGCGGCATAGAACACTATACAGTTGGCCATTGGAGGCCAGGCTTTGTAGATATTCTATATCTTTCAGTGGTTTAATATGTTTCAGTTAAAGACGACCAACGATCATGTCGGCGTAAATTATTGAAAATGTGGAACGTTTGAGGATCTTCCTTCGAGAAGAACCTCACGTTACTCTTGGCATGGTATCAGATATACTGAACTTAAGTAGGGAAGTATGTTATCAAAGTTTACGCTACGCTTAGTTGAAAATGAAAATTGAAATTAAAAAAAAACATGCACGTCCCTCACACATTGACAGACGAAAAAAACTAGAAGCACAATTGCTGTCTAACATTTGAAAAGGCGAGAAATCATAGTACTTTCGATTTTTGTTCGTTTCTCCCGTATGGATATTCCGCTGCACGAGAAGCGACACCGCTACGTATATTCCAGTAATCCAAATGGCTGTGACTGATGTGCTGAAAAGCATCTCAGAATATTATTTCATTGCTTACTTCCGAAACTTAAAGAAACGTTTTCAGCTGTCTATAGATAGTATAGAATACTACCTTAACAGAACCATGGATTGTAGTGAGTTGATCTATTATTTTTACATAAGTCCTGTAATGTTCCACAAAGGTTATAGAAACCCAAGTTGACAAGATTTAAATATGAAGTTTTGTTGTTATATTAAGCTAAAAGCTTATTTTATATACATTGTTATATTAAGCAGAGAGAAGAGAACTATGATACATTTCTGTCTTGAATGATTTGTATCATTCATACTTGTTACTGACGACTGCAGTTTTAGCAAACAAATATTACATCTAATTTGAACTACGTTTGCATGTTTACCTAACAAGATCGCCATAGAAGACGCAAGGCTGCACTCTGACTTCTAAAGTTTCGTTCCTAACAATTACATCTGAAGGAGAAGGTAGCTCTGGGCTTGGTGGTGCTGTTACTGCAGATAGCTGGGCTGCTGGTCCCATTGTTATTGTTTTCCCTGATACACTAATTATAAATTTGGATGCAGGTTCCAAATCATCAAACTGCGAACGAGATATATCAATAACATACAGAATCAAGTGATTACATGTCTAATTCCAAAACTAGTTAGGGGATAGGTGAATGTTAATCAGCAAACCGTTTAACCTAAAACTATACAAATGCAATTAACAAGTTGACGTGGGCTTTCGAAATTAGCCAATAGTCATGTTACCGTAGCTGTGTGGAACTTCCTTGCAAATGCCATTCGTCATGATTTTCAGCTTATTCTACTACCCAAGATGAAATTTACATCATTATAAATACACCTACTCTGATCCGATTCATTTCTTTATGTTGTGATTTAAAAACAAAAACACTGAACTGCTGAACAAGACTATATTATACGTAAAAAATAAAATACATGTAACGTTTCGACCTTCTAGCAAAGATCCTCATCAGACATACACTCCTCATCAGACATACAT
>JAGDQP010067847.1:0-11097 GCA_022664845.1 Lepisma saccharinum
ATGTTTAATGAAATTATACTACTGTAACACATGTGTTGAAAAAAAAAACAGTGGAAAAACTTGTCGAAAGTAGAGCATGGTCACGTTTGGTCACACTGAGCACTGCGGAAATCAACTATCTCTTGTTCGCTGCTGGTATGATATACTGTGTAATGATAGTAGAGTTAGATAGTTTGGATATGGACGTTGTGCGGGTGTAGTGAATCACCAATATGTCTGACTTGATGGAGGTTTAAAACAGACCTAATTATATTTGCCCGTTTGCCTGGAGCATCTGTGAGCAAAATAGCGATGTTATGTAACTAAACACAAGGCATATAATCAAAAGTCATGACGACATACATAGTGCACGGTAAAATGAGGTAGGCGAAGCACAATAGTGGTCAAAAGACGCAGCTGCATGATATTGACCGCCGAGTCTTGAAGCGGATTTTGACATAGCAGAAGAAAACAACGCCTGAGATAGTGACTACAGAACTTGATATGCATTTAAACACCCCAGTGTAATTCAAAATAATGAAATGCGAACTGCATAGAATGGGCATTCAAGGGTGTGTTACTATTGCGAAGACCCTAATAACAGACAAGCATGTTCAAAGGCGACGTTCATGACGCAATGTCTACAAAAACTGGACGTTGGGGAGCGGGTAATGTCTCGTGCGTTCGGAGGAGTCGCCCTCTACCCTCTTCTCAACAACTCAACATGTGTGTGCCTGGCGAATACCCTCTGAAGCACACGATGTGGACTGTTTCCACCCGACTCTCAAACATGGAAGCTCTTCCATCATAGTCTGGTGCTGCAGGCCCCTGTCGCATTACAATGTTCGGTCACACCTGCAGTGTATAAGGGATTACGTAACCTGGTGCACTCATGCAAATTTTATTTCCAATCGTGAATCCCTTATTCTATGATTGCAATGCCCCCTTTCACACAGCCGCTGCGTTAAGGGTGGTTTGTCTAGCATGTTGATAAGACTCAACGTTTCCCTGTCCCACACATTCTATAGACCTTAATATCATCGAACTGCGGGGGTGACTTTCTGGAAAACAGAGTTCGGCTTCGGAATCTACCTCCTGTATTCCTAGCTGAGTTGGAGGTTCGTAGGATAAGATTCAATGTTTCCCTGACCCACACATTCTATAGACCTTACTATCATCGAACTTCTGGGGATCTCTTTCTGGAAAACAGAGTTCGGCTTCGAAATCTACCTCTTTTATTTCGAGATAATTCGGAGTTGAGTAGGAGATGGCTGCATGAAGGATAGCTACAAATTCAATTCTACACCACTCAGTAATTGTGTATGTTTATTCACCCCAGAATTCAAGCTTTATTACGTGCTAAAGCTGGGCCACCACTCCTGTGTTAGTACGAAATATTCCGACGTCCAAATGTGTTTCCACGTTTTGTCAATATCTGTCAGTATCGTACAGAATTTGTAATAATATTTTATAAGCGTTTACATAGCGCATGCACCATTTGTACAATCTGCAAGACAGGGAATAAAATTTCTCAGAACGTGAAATGCATCATTTTACTTCTCCTAACCATTTGGCACCAATCTTCGTGCTATGTAGAGATTGTTTTATATATACATTTATGACATGCGTGTTAGATAGACTGATTCTAAGTTACTCACCGTTGAATATTTTCATATGATTTTGAGAGAGGTAAACTCAGGACTGGGTTATATATGTCCAACTGATTCTACAAGGGGAATATATTTGTCTCAGAGGTATTCTAGCTAACACAAGGAAACACCGGGACAAATATTCACAATGTTTTATTTATTGATCATTTACAATTCAATCATAATTAAAATTCATCATCCATTTATAACTGGTATTTAACACGCGACACAAACATTTTTTGTCCTCTTCTCAATCTTGCGTTTTGCCCATCCGGCACACCGTCTCCTTGTAGCACTATCCATCGAACATCCACATTCCGCATTATCTTTGCTAGTTTTGACGACCATTCTGTGCTTCGTTTACATTTTAGATGACTGTTTGTTTTACATAGATACCATGGCTTCAGCATTCGAGAATTTTCATATTCAGGCCGGTATTCATGATCTGAAGATTCATCTTAATAGATATCCATATCCGAGTCGGATTCTCCTAAAATAATGTCCATGTCTTCGTCAGTCAAACTTCTCTTACAAGTAATTTTGCTGCCTTGAAAAAGATAAAATAACCGTGGCAGATTGCTGACAGAAAATATCTTTCCAGTTCCATTGGGATATATATAATCCACCACGGAATACGATTGGGGCATACGTAACCCAGTAATGAAAAATGAATTATACTATAAAGTTTTACATACCTGTGTTCGAATATAAGTTCAGCAGAGGAATATAGATTCCTTTCACAAGAAATAGCACAATAAACATTTAACAATCACCAAACTGCGTCACAACAACATAGAGCATGGTTTCTGATAAGCAACTGACGTTAAACAAAGGTTTCCCTCGTTTCTTCTGCGAACTTCGCAGAAGTTCTTGACATCTACAAAAAGTTTTGAAAACTAAACACTATCCTCGTCAGATCTGAATAATTAGGACAACATGGTATGTGTTTCAGACTTGAAAAAAAGCTAACGGTATTTGATTTTTTTCACATGACACATGTGTCACGTAGGTAGTCAAAGGCTATACCACGTTAGTAAGGCCTTTAGAAAAATAAATCTGAAAGGATTGAAGACAGGAGAATATCCTCCTCATAAATAGAGCATTAAAAATATAGGACTGAAATGTAATTTGCTACAAAGTCTATTATTTATCCGTAATTAAAACCAAACGATCTTTTGACAAAGAGGGGGAAGTAAAATTCATTACTGGGAACTGATTCAGAAACTCTAGATGACAAAAAATGGGTCGGCTCCATTGTACAATATCACAACTCTTTTAGTTGAATCTTTCTTTAGTAAACTATCTCCTCTGTTTATCTGATATGTTGTGTTCTGCACAGGGTTGCTACAGTATTAGTTCTGGAGTGGGCTGACAAATAGTACCAAATTGAAGCAAAATGGGCTAAATTATTTTTTTACACACCAGTATAATGCATGGCTCTATAACACGAAACAAAAACATGAAACGTACTAGAACACTGCCCCCTCCACTTCCAAGAGTCCAAGTCATGAAAGTGCACTTTTTAAAAAAAGTATTGCAGCAGCTGTAGCACTGCATTGAAGTTAAATTGTAGAAGGTGCAGAATACTTACTTCTTATAAAACTTAATTCAGTATTATAACTGCGATAGAAACACATGTATGGCAAACAATTAAAAGCAGGATACTTTCTTAATAAGGGCCCTTGGAAAAGTACAACGATCACACACCATAAAAGCAGCGACGCAGTATAGGATGGAAGAATGAAAAAAACGAATTTAACTAACTCGTCTATGCCCATTTGGCTAAATAGTGTAATAATCAACAAACATCAGATTATATTAGATTAGATTTATTTTCGTTCGGTTGACCATTAAAGTACTCGTACAAAAGTAATTGTATAGCATGGTATAAAACACGTCACAAGGTACATGTCTAAATTTATAATAATTGAATACAAAATAGGTTACATATTCATACAAAACAAAAGAAAATCGTTTAAACAGAGAAATGATATACATTTTTAAGTGGATGTTGAAGAAAAATCTACCTATTGAGATCGGTACGATATCAAAGTATATATATAATCAAAATCGGTCGCCGAACCCATTGTTGTATAGCATACACAGCCTAAACTGCTGGGACTATTGAAATCAAATTGGGCGCAAGGGTACAACATCACTTGATTACGAAAATGTTAGCTAGTGAGTTCAAAGACGCCATCTTGGGTCCAAAATTTGGGAAGCAAGAAATGTATTTTCCATATCGTTTGAGCTAGAGATACGAAATTTGTCATAAAGGTGTATTGTCACTAGTAGTTCAAGAAAACATTACGTATGGTTGAAAAAGTCGCGCTCTTGGATCCAAAATGGCCGCCGAACCTATTATTGTATAGAATACACAACGTAAACGGCTGCAGCTAGAAATATCAAATTTGATAACACGGTACTTTATCACTTGTATATTACAAAAATATTACATGATGTATCCAAGGACTCCATCTTGTATCCAAAATGGGGAACCTAAAAATCCATTTTCCACACCGTTTGAGCTAGAGATACAAAATTTGGCATAAAGGTGCATTATGACGAATAGTTTAGGAAAATATTACAACATTTGGGAAAATTCACCATCTTGGATCCAAAATGAACACCCAAAATCGCATTTTGCTCACCGTCTGAGCTGGATAAATGAAATTTTACTTGAATGTGTACTATCACAAGTAGGTCATGACAATATAGGAAAAATTTCAAAAAAGTCCTCAACTTGGATCCAAAATAGCCGCCCGAAAACCCAATTTCCAAATCATTGAAGGTAGAGAAACGAAAATTTCTTTCAAGGTGTATGAGCAAGAGTAGGTTACAATAAATGGGCAAACCTCCCATTTGGGGGCGCAGCCCCAGTGGGAAGGTGCAGATGAACACCATGATGGTGTAGTGCTTCTGGGAGGTTTTGGTTAACATAAAGGAGACGCATCCTCTCAGAAACATTGAAGATGCTACGCGGTCTGGAGGCAACGCTCCCAGCGAAGCAAACTAGTATATATATATATATATATATATATATACGTCTTGTGGGGTATCGTTGAACCGCTCTTGAATTTTTGAAAATTAAAAAAAAAAACTTTGAGATCTATCTCAGCCTGTAGGCCTACCGAAAGGGATTTTTTACATCAAAATACATGGTGACATTAATTTATAATTAGTATATGATATATATTTTTATGATCTGTTATGGTCTATGTATAATTAGTTTAAGCTGCAATTAAAGAAAAATGAAGAATAGAACCAACCATCATTCTAGAACTCATCCATGTTGTAATAGTTTTTTTGGGTCAAGATATGTATAACCTCAAACATATTTAACATTTGTCATAAACAATTAAACTCAGTCGGAGTAGCAAGATAATTAGGGTAATTTTTAAAATAATAGGATGTAGCTAGTAAAGATCATACAATTTGAAGTAGAAAAAGCTGTTATACTTTAAAACAGCTCCATGTGTTATATGGCGCTGTACGTTTTTAATATGAAGCTATTTTGATTAATTAGTATCAAGAATTTCCTATATCGTGTTGCAAAACTGTTATAAGGACACTTGCTTTTTATAAACATATGCATTAGGAAATTTAATAAAAATGGTGACCAAGGGCACTTGGAGGTTATTTAAGTCAAGTTCGGTGTTGCTTTTTATAATTGCACACGCCACATGCACAGAGACATCGATTCTGCACTCGGAATTCATCAACATGCTATGTTTTGCTTTCTTCAGCCACGAAAGAGTCTAAAATGCGTGCAAAAATTAAAAAAAAAAGGTTGCTCTGGTAGAATTTGCCATGCCATGCATCATTACAAATTCGACTTTAGGAACTTTGTCCCCATTTCCCCCGTAATTTATTGTCTTTCGTGGCTATAAGAAGCAAAACATAGCATTTTGAAACGTTCTGAGTGCTCTATGCCAGAAGGGGTTCAACGTAACAGAATAAATGTTCAACAGTATTTCTAAAGAGTCCAACACACAGTATGAGTAACTTTAGATGCAGAAAAAGCCTTAATCACACATTTTAAAATGTGACAAGTAATTGCTAAATGGTGCCGACGTGGGTAGAATCGTACCATGTTTTTACAAAAGGGACTGAAAAGGCCAGCGTGGTACCAACGAGGCGATGAATGAAACAATTGCTGAATTTGGCAAAATTGCGCCACGTGTGGCAACCCTGGCTCTGCATTTAAGACTAAGTTCCTTTTTCTAAAATTGATACAGTTTTTAACCCGCCATCGGTCGCTTGTGAGCACAGTGTTCATTTTTGCATTGATACAGTATCTTTATTTACGTAAATTTGTAAATGGACTTGTGTTGCTGTCTAGCTGAAGATGGAATCCTATGCGTGGTCAGGAACATTATCAGCTACCTGTCACGTGCGTAATTGTGAAACATAGTCGTGACACTGCTAGGTTTGTTCTGTCGGTTGAGCGGGCCGCTAAAACTGACGGCTGCGTTTGTATTTTTCGATCCTCTGTCAGTTTGTTGCAGTGATTTCGAGCTGAAGTGGATCATGAGGAAGCTAAGATACGACAATGGGAATTGGAAGCATATAATGACAATTATATTGGTAATGATATGCTGTCAGAATTTGATGATCCTGCTGCTTCTGATGTAGATGAAGACATAAATATGGAAAATTAGAGCCACAGTAAAGAGTTAGACGAAGAGGATGGTAATATTTTTCTTAGTTCTGGTGTGTATTACTGACTATGTCGAAGGCTCACCCACTATACACAGCAACACGTAGAACACGGATCAATGTTGTGATTTGCCCTTCTCGTGTAAGGATCATACGACTTCTGTATTTCACCGGAGTACTGAGATCTAATCAAATAATAGAAGACTTTTGGATTACAAGTGCGAAAGAACCTGAATATATTCATCTCGCTATCAGCCACAAATGATTCTTACTACTGTTCAAATTATAATCTGCAGTTTGCTGCAAAAAACCTGAAACTTTGTACGGGCCGCAAGCGGGTACCAACATATCTTTCTGCTGGCTAAGAAGGTGTATGCTTGGTGTGAAATATTTTAGTGGAGTGAAATTACGTAATGTACATGAACATATTATCCTAATAATTTGATGACATCATAATCAGCAAATGTAGGAACGAGACGAACAGTGGTAGCGGCAACGTTGCGACGAACATTTGGGGGAGAGGAAGAAAAAGGGCACGTCGACCACATCAAGGAGTTGGAGTGTCGTACAATTATAGTTAAAGTGTCAAGAGGCAATGTGAATTCTTAGAGATTTAATAGCGGCAAATTATTATCATGACTCGGTGATCCTGTGGTCATGTTTTTGTCACCGAATGAGAAAGACTGACGCTTCTATCAGGATAAGTACTGAACGTGACCTTGCATGCATAAACGTATACGGATCGTATCAGGTAAAACGTTTATATTTCCTTTTCCTAATGGTAAGAATCTTGGGAAGGCTTGAAGAAGCTGTGATGTTTGTGAGAATTTTGCTTGTGATCTGGCAATATATGATAACCGGTATTATGAACTACTTAGGATCCAGCTCTATCGTTCTATTTCTTTACCTTATGGTAAAGCCGTGGAAGTACATCGTGTGATGGAATTCTAAAGGGCGTGATTTTTAGACATACTGTCATTTTAATACACAATACGTATATCGTTTGTATCATCGTACCTAACCGGGTTACCGTTTTCAGCCTAATCGCGAGAGAGACTTAGTTGCATGAAGTGGGCATAAAATAAAAAGGATAATTCATTTCTAGTCATTATTGCAACGCATGTGTGTGACTGATATTGTGTAGTATTTTGTAGTACTGATATAATCACAGTAGCTGAGCGAGGTTAATGTGCTGTAACGTAAACTAATCTAATGATGCCGGTAATTTTGCAAAGAAAGAAGTAATTATTTTAGTTATCAAATATATGTTCAATTCAAGCCCGAAATATATTGATAATAACAAGAATATTATTCGTTGCAGTGGCGTATGCATTTTAATATTTTTCATAAAGTACTGAACCAGTGAATGTTGGTGTAACAAGAATAGGGTTTTCTCAACGAAGAAAAGGGCCTGATTGTAAGGGTGTTGGAGTTTGTGAGTCACATTCGTAAGCGTAACTTACGAGCCGTTTTTATGTAGCTACAAACAGTAATAAAAATTATACAAAAAGTTAATTTACTATAAACTAAAAAAAATATTTGTAAAACTGTAGCTACATATGTTCATGCCTCTGTGTTACGTATGTTCAAGTGGGTCAACTGACCGAAGGTAGAAAAGGGTATTTAGTTTGAAAATATAAGACAACGGTAATTAAAAAGTACAGTACTTGTGCTTAAATGCTACGTATGTAGACGGAGAAAGGAAGGTACTGACATACCCGTTAACTAAGTGGTTTGGCTAACGCGCCAACGTCGAAGTAAATTTTTATACGTGATAATGTAGGTATTTTGCTACAATTTAAATTGTAACGTTGGGCACAGCGAAGTAAAATTATATTAGCAGCTCAAAGAGTAATTTGCTGAAGTATGCAGGACATAATTGGAATTGTAGGATAACTATTTTATTAATCATTCAATTACTGTTTATGTAAAGAGCAATCCATTTTCTCATCACACAAACCAGGAACAGAATCATTTCAACTGTATATAGCTTATATACGAGATAACAGTTATATCTGGTGTAGTAAAAAGTAATCCATTATTTTGCCAATAGATGGCTTCAATGACCTGTATCTCGCGTTGTATAAGTCCGATCGGGTTCAACGAGATGGCGTTCAAACGATGAGATTGCGTACTACAAACACTGTTCAGATAGTTGTGATGAGTTGACTCAGTGTTGTGTGAGCGCGCGTCAAAATGGACACTAGCAAAGAGACGCTATACGCTATATTTTACAGTTTTTCTTCGATAAAGGCGAAAACGCAAGCCAGGCGGCTGCAAATGTGAATAGTGTTTATGGTCCTGATACTGTAACAGCCAATCACGCGCAATTTTGGTTTCGTCGATTCCGTGCCGGTAATTTTGACGTCAAAGATGTACCACGCACTGGAAGGCCAAGTGTCGAAAATGTCGATAAAATCATGGACATTGTCGCGTCCGACCGTCATGTAAGCACTGTTTCGATTGCCCAAGAGCTAAACATTGCACAAAAAACCGTGTGGAACCATTTCCATAAGGCTGGATACACATTTTTTTTTTTTGTATGGGTGCCACACGAGTTAACGCAAAAAAACCTCATGGACCGAATTTCCATCTGCGAATCGCTGCTGAATCGCAACAAAAGCGACCCATTTCTGAAGCGGTTGGTGACTGGTGATGAAAAGTGGATCACTTACGACAACGTCACGCGAAAACGGTCGTGGTCGAAGCGCGGTGCGCCGGCGCAAACGGTGCCCAAGCCAGGATTGACGGCCAGGAAGGTTTTGCTGTGTGTTTGGTGGGATTGGCAGGGATTTTTCTACTATGAGCTGCTCCCCTACGGCCAAACCCTTAACTCGGAACTATATTGTCAACATTTGGACCGTCTGAAGGCAGCAATCGCCCAGAAGCGGCCAGCTTTGGCCAATAGGAGAGGCACCAGGACGACGCCAGGCCACACACATCGATAGTGACTCGTCAGAAGATCCGGGAGCTTGGTTGGGAGGTTCTTATGCATCCACCTTATAGTCCGGACCTGGCACCGAGTGATTACCATCTGTTCCTGTCCATGGCGAACAAGTTTGCTGATGAAAAATTCGCTTCAAGAGAGGCCTGTGAACATCGACTGTCTCAATTTCTTGCCAATATGGACAAGGGCTTCTATGAGAGATGCATCATGATATTACCTTCCAACTGGCAACACGTTATCGAACAAAACGGCGCATATGTGACCAAAATCGGATCATTCTAACTATGGTAAATCAAGCCTTCAATGTCATGCAAAAATAATGGATTACTTTTTACTACACCAGATATTTGAATGATAGTCAATAAAAGATACGAAAATAACATTTTGAAACTCTGGTGTATTTCAGAGGAGAACTTGTGGTATAACAGTCCACATGTTGTTTATGTACGTAAGACATCCTTTATCCTTCCACAACCAAATATATTTTTATGGTTATTTTCAACTTTGTTCCATCAGAAAATCGTGCTGGACCACTTTGGGCACGTCCTGAATTGTTACTAAAACAAAAGTGTTAAATTTGTTGGCGTTTTCCAGGCTATAAGATACAGGACGGATTTCCGGTTATTTGAGGACGTGGTTTCCAAAAACAGTAATTTCCCGTTTTCTCGTCGATACTGTGCTTTTTAAATGTTACATAGTGCTTGGACGGGTGACCGTTGCAGTACTCCAGATGGTGTTGCCTGTGCGGCGTCCACTCAGCGTCGTGAGACCAATTGGGGAGCTACCTGAATGAAGTGGTAGCGATCACAGTTGAGAGCTTCGGCTCTCCTCTCCCGACACTTCTGGTCAGCTTAGGAGCAGTAGACCACTTCCTCCCTCCGGGAGAGCCTCATCCAGTAGTGGATTGAATATCGCTGTGTATTATATATATATATATATATTCATAATGTTATCGATTTGGACGCTTTCCTCCTATTTTCTTCATTTCTGCGTTATTAGCCTTTTTCGATTTATTTTCTCGTTGAGTTTTGTTCTTTATTGGTTAAAACCTTTCTTTTACCAATCACTCACGGGATCTGGATTTTGATGAGTTGTGATACCTAAAAGATACACTTGACAGGTATTAGGTTTGACTCTGACCTAGCCTGAAGATCCGTACTGCCTTATTTTCTCGTGGCGCCTTTAAGAAGGAAGGGAGACTGGGAACGTCAGATAAAGATATCCCGTCGTTATAACTTTTGACTTCAATCCTTATCCCTAGCGGCTATTGTTATTACTATTAGAGCACCTGTATGGTCGTCAATGAATAAGGGAAGATATAGCGTTTATCCTGTCTGTCTGTTTGCCTCCTTAGATATAAGCAACTGCATGTCCGACATAGTTCAACCATACAACGTTCGATTCGTCATGATCTCAAAGGCGCGGAGGGGAAAAGTATCAGCTTGACTCTTGAACTGGCAGGTTATTCTGAATTGCTTAGTATCTCCATTGGCGATCCTCCTAAATCTCAGTAACTACAAGTCCGACAGAAATAAGCCATACACGGTCGGATTACTAATGGTTCGAAACCATTCTACAACCCATTACATAAGGTCTAAAACTGGTGCGTTCTTTTCAATCACTTAGTATAAACCGTCTCTATACTTCTTTGTCTCCCAAATTGATCTAAGAAGCGAAAAATCACACGAACATGAATGATACATCGTTCGATTCGTCATGATCTTAAACGGTGGAGAAACTACTAGTTTGTCTCTAAAACATGCAGGCCATTTGAATCGCTTTGTATTCTCCATTTTTGACCTTCCTACATCTCAGTGATTACAAGTTCGACAGCGATTAAACCTACACCATTGGATTCGTAAT
>JAGDQP010067848.1:0-10610 GCA_022664845.1 Lepisma saccharinum
ATATATTGTAAAATTCAAAATGATGTGATTACTTACTACTGGACGTAGATCCGGATGAATTACAATAAATCCGTTATTGGTTATAAGAAATGGGTAGCCATTAACTCCAAGCTGAAAGAGTACAAAAAAGTTTTCTTATGTACTCATAAATTGAATCAAAATGGCAAAATGAAGAAAGATATTCGCATTCACACATACAATTTTTTTTTAAGTGTAAGAAATGCATTTAACTCTCCCATGACCCAATTGTAGTTTTAAAATTTTTAGCTTTGCCTTTTAACACTACCAAATGAAATATAGTGATCTACGGTCCTTTTAATGGGTACAGACTGGGATTGTTTATTTACTTAGAAAATTCCAGAAGATGATACGTGGTGTTTACACAATAATATGCTTTCTTTATAAAACTAAGATTTCCACCTGCAAAGAACTATTTAATCGAAAAATATCATGATTCATCATTATGTCTTAGACCCTTCTGCTGTTTATAGAAAACATACAAAGTTTTGAGGACTAATTTGTAATTTTTTTAAGACAGTATAAATATATTTACCTGCTAACTTACTTTAATTTATAGAAACATATTGATTCTATACTTAAGTTATTCAATTAATTCATGTTGCTTTGGAAAAATGTCCTGTTGGAACTATGTTTTTATAATAAGAGGAATATATGTGTTAAAATATGACTCCGTACCCTGTAGAAGTATGACATATTATAATCTGAACTTGTTGCTGTGTTATTCTATTCTGACAACTTCTAGGTTATGAACCAAATTATGCTCATATATGGGCAAATGTAAAATGTTTAAAAGACATCTTTGTTAATTTATATATCACTTTGCTTTGCATATTTGAATTTTGGGGCGCCACAAGAAAATTCACATAAAAATTAAGTATTGGATGTTAAAAAAAAGCAAAGACATTCATCCAAATTATACAGAATCCAGCATAATAATCTCATGATTTTGAAAGTTAAATGTCAGAGAGATACAATGAGTAATTTTATTGTACAATCAAATAGAGCTCTATTTACCATTTTGTTTCTTCAATGAAGCACTTTCGTATAACTATGCTGAGGTTCCAGAGGCTGCTAGGAGTGACTGTGGGCATTGAGATCAGCACTAGTCATAGTGCATCAGCCGAGAGTATAACTTGGATGATGGAATGGGAATATCTTGCATCCCCTGACCAGTACACTCACTAGACCTTGCAGTGTGATTTCTTTATTGACAAATCTAAGTTGAAGTCTGCAAACAGTGGCCACAATCTCAAATATACTGTCTGGTATGCAGTTCGAGTATCACCAAAGGGGAACGATGTGAAATTTTAGAATAAGGCTTCACAAATGTCTAGGATGTGATGGCAAGCATGTAGAAGACATTGATTTTAAACGAAGTGAGTTTAAGTAATTTTGTAATTTTATATTTTCAGTTGTATTCTTTTAAATTCAAAGTAAATCGCAATATAAATCACATTGTTTTATTTGTTTCCTGAGAATGTTTGGTTAAGGATACAAAATAATAAACATTCTTCTGTCTGATCGTACAATACGTCATAAAATTTGCATATTGTACATAATAATTAATACCTTTGTCATTTAACTTCCAATACCGGTCAATTATTGTCCTAGATTCTGTCGTCTGTACTACTGCGGTAAGTTAAATTTGGTACATTTTTTTATCTTTTAAACAAAAATCATACTTGCATCGCCCGAGGTTAGAAACACAATTTATTATTCGATTCATGTATTAAATACACATTTCAATAAAAATATGTGTTTCTAACATAGGGCAGAGAAAATTTTATTTTAGTTTCAGATATATACGGGGCAACGCCCTAGCCGAGCTGGTCTACCGGTTCCCGTAAGATCACCGAAGTCAAGCAGCTCTGGGTCTGGTCAGTGCTTGGACGGGTGACTGTTGCAGTACTCCAGATGGTGTTGCCTGTGCGGCGTCCACCCAGCGTCGTGAGGCCAATTGGGGAGCTAGCTGAATAAAGAGGTGGCGATCACAGTTGAGAGCTTCGGCTCTCCTCTTCCAACACGTCTGGTCAGCGTGGGAGCAGTAGACCACCACCTCCCTCCGGGAGAGGCCTCATCCAGTAGTGGATTGAATATGGCTGTGAATTATTAGTATTATTATATATGTACGGCGCGTGACGCTAAATATTATTTAAATACGTTCTTTTTATAAATATTTATTTTTACAAGTACTCTTACCAATTTACGGTAACTAACAAGTTTATGTGCGAGTAGTATATACGTTCACCTACACGCTTATGTGAGATTGAGGAAACAAGTCAAATATTTTTAAAATATGGAGTTGTAATTTCAACGCTGTTGCATTTTATAGAATATATAGCAAAACTACGTGATTAATACCTACCTTATGTGGTGCTGTTAGTTTCTGAATATCCTTAATAGGCACATCTGTTCCCGCAACTCCTAAAAGACGTGCAATTTTTGCCTGCAGAAAGATATAATGAAATATAGATTCTTACATAATAACAACAATAACGGATTATTGTCACAATTACTTTAGAAACATACTTCAAAGTGATGTTTTTTATTATTTTAATACTGAAATGTATAGAATATATATAGCAAGGTACAAACATTCCAAAAGACCCTAGAAAATCTATATTACATTGAAACACAATAGATAAAAGACGTTTGTTTGCAACTATGCCTCAAATATAATTGTCTTCGGGGTTTTTTATAAAATGCACTTCCCTTTGCTAAGTATTAAGATTTTTTATCGATAAACATTCATTCGTCTTTACCATGGAAGAGTCTTACTGTTCTCACTCATGAAGTTTACTCATCTAATTCTTGCATCGAATTAGCAGTAGAAATTATTATAACCCTCTTTATAAGGGTGAGCAGAATATGTGTGTGAAAATATACAATGTGTATGTGTGAGTATACAATGGATCCATTTAATGGGAGGTTAAGTTACCTTGAGTATACTGAATCGGTATAAATTAAATTCGCTTTCTTTAATACGAAAAGGTTGATAAGTTCTTTGGCTAATACAATGAACTACAGATATTCTGAAGTATAATACAATCTTATTAAACAAACGTAGATATCATGTGTGAGAGAGAGAGAGGCTGGGAATATTTTTGTTGCTTTTCCTGTATACTACAACGTAAACACCAGATTATAAAAAAAAAATCTTTTATAGCACAAGATGTGGGGTGTAATCACTATATTAATAATGAATATTCTATTAATTAAACACTGTGTGATATTCTTTAAAACTTTGCTTTTGTACAAAGTTTCCATTTAAGGATATTACCACCGAAAAAGAGGAAAATATGAAAAAGTTGATTTTCTTTAACAGAGTAATAAACTATAGATTGGCAAATATACTACACTTCTATTCACATTTACAACTCATTACATTAAAAATAATAGTCAAAATATACCCTTTATTGTAACTATAAATAATAGCCACTATCTAAGTTTCTTTCAGAGAGACTTTTGTAAGAGTAATATCCAGAGATTATTCTACAGCACCTTAAACAAGTCATTCGCCGCATACTCATTCACAATCCTTTTGCTTTCTAACAATACATGATATTAACATGAAATAGGATAATTATATACTGTTTCATGAGTGCATCCAAGAACCATTCAAAAATTGACATTGATCTGTTAAAATAATTGAAAACATATATCAAGATATATATCTTACGTTCTATAATGAAATAGCTTCTTGTGTTATATTTTTAATGGTATTTAAAGACACAGAAACTTCAAAAATATATATTTAAAGGTTTATATGATGGAATCATTGTGTACCATTTAATAAGTATATTCAAAAAAACACTTAATATATAAGAGCATTATTGAAATGCATATTCATATTGTATATCTGTTGACACATTCCAGTGTAAAATGATTAATTAGCTGTATTGGAATTTTTTTCTATAAATAAAAAAAATTACACTGTTTATTTACAAGTAACATTTTGCTTAAGATATATGAAACACTGTTCTAATTCCAATTATTAACACATAGATGTAGTGAAAATAACAGAAATAAAAAAAAAATAAACAAAATATAAGTAGCTTTATAATCGATAATATGGTACGATTGTCGATTTGACGGATTTAAATATATTAGAAAGAAAGATGACACACCACTCAAATGGAAAAGATCTACTTTATAATAAGTCTGAATACCATTTGTTACATGTAATACACACCAAACGAGAAGGCAAAGTAAAGACATTACAATTACTAAATGTCCTTAAAAATTATCACATCTTGAAAAAAATATTTTACTTCTCTGGAGGGATTAATGAATAATACTTTCCTCATTTTTTCTAGCCACAAAGAAGAGGACGTTTTATGAAAGATATTTATCTTAGTTTATGTAGAATAAAATAATTCCTTCTTAGCCTTAAAATATGTCGAGATAAGAAGTTCGTGTTTATGAATCATTTAAATATAAGTAGGAATTTGATTTTACCAATTCCCTCTTTTTGCTGACAATGATACTAACACATTCAAACAATGCTGGATCTATATAATCAAATTAAGTCTTTAAAAATAAGATTTATGTATTCTGATTGTATTTATGGCAAAATCACTCTAAAATATGACTTTTTGCATACAAAATATGTAAAGCGTTGTAAAAAAGTAAAGCAATTTCACAGTTTTTCGAGTCAATATAATTTCTTGTCTTGTGTAATTATGCGACTAAAAATCTAATCTCTGCAGTGATTATTTTTCAATAACATTTAAAGAGCTTGATCGAATTGAGACCTTTTCCCCTGCCAATAAAGAAGAAACGTAAAATATACAATAGGAGAGCATTGGAACTGTTGAAAAAAGTACAACGATTATCTTGAACTTTATATGATTGATATTGGTTTTATCCGCATATGTGAGTGGCATGAGGTAAAAATAGCATTAATTAAATATATATCCTTACATTTAGTATAGTTTCATCTTATACAGAAAGTCAATGTTTGCCCAAATAACACTGTCACCAAGTAATCTATCGAAATGCGACTTCCACAATCTTATAGAATGTAAAATGATTGATCGTAAGAGATAATATATCTCACAATCAAGCACTTAGGATGGCCAAGGACTCCACAGATAATTATTTTTATAATCACAAATGTTTCTCTTTTATGCTCTAGGATTTTAAAGAAAGTTAAACAGCTGGTACTAATTTAGCAAAAGAGAACGAGTTTTGGATTCTAAACACGTGGCACATTACAGCGACAAATTTTAAAATTTATAATAACTCCCTACCATATTGGTACTCCATTGCTGGATCACTAACAACTTTGCGACTTTCTATGAATTCGAAAAGCATAAATTAGTACAATTACGATTGCAACTTTATTTCTAGGTAAAGACATAAAAAGATTGGTTATATGAGTTTCCCATCAACGTCTTTGGAACTCTTAGGGGATCACGTGCAGGTGTAGGACTAAAATTTTATATGCAATTATTGGATGTCTCAGGGGCCTTTGGAACTATGGCCTAAGGCTCCATTTAAGGAGTCTGTAGAGCTCTGGGTCATCCTACGTGCGCGACCACCAAATTAGTTATTTATTTCAAGATCAATCGTTTGAAATTCTACAAGTTATTCTAAGACCCATTTTCATAATATAACTTTATTATTATTTGGGTGAACACTAATTCTGGGAGCACTCTGCATATAAACTAGTATATCTACAATATTTTCCACAACGAACAATTAAGATTCAACCTGAAATATCAAATTATATTTTTAGGAAATACTAAACTAGCAAGCTACACTAGAGTTAGAAGATTCTAACAGATAAGTATCTATCATCTAGAACTTAGTACATAGTAATTCACGTAGACTAGTATATAACATGGATTAGTCTGTAGCAATCCTTCTTACCTAAAGCAAGCTAACATTGATAATCTACTAGAGAAATAACACTACAGTACTTTGTGTTCATCATTCGACTTCTAGAGGATATTTTCCTTACCCGTTTTGTTATTCTGATTAGGAAGAATAATCAAAAGGAAAACAGTATTGTTTCTTTGGAATAATCTTTTGTCTACTGGTTACTGTCAAGTAATCCCTTTTGCTTATCTCATTGGGTAAAATCATTCTGCTTACTTAAACACACACATAAGTAATACTCTTTACAAGAAGTCTGTGTTGCTGTGTGTCATTATATATATATGTAATTACGTGTGTACTTCTGTATGCAAGGATGTAAAGTTAGTAATTAAAAGAATTAAACAAAATTTTAGTTTATAAATTGACGGTTGGTTGGTTTAAGGTTTAAATTTAAGAAAAGTGACACTTTCGTTTGACCAAGATAATTTTGGTTTCTATTCTTCAGTTTACCATAGAATCGTTAGACTTAACCGATATTGGGTAAGTTTAGTTCAGCGAGAACAAAAAGGAATCATCGGTGATAATGACCCTTAAACAGGGGGATAAGAAAAATTAGTAAAAAGTGCGGAAGTGACACTTCCGTTTGATGTACGGATTGAATAATTCGAATTTTACTTTCTGGGTAGACTTGGGACCATTTGAACCTGATCGGTATCAACTAAGACTACACTGTTACAGGCGTAACAAGGACAAAAGCAATATCTTACAAAAATATTGCCGAAAGTTAAATGAGTTCTATCCTAAGTTAACCGACAAAAATTCAACTTCAATCTTGATTGAAATGCTAAATAAAACATGGCGTTTCAAATTTAATTATTTTTATGATCAGGTACGTGCTGATTAATTAATTCACAGCTTTTAAACTATGATAAACTAGATCTAGAAAATTTGATGTTTATTTAAAAATTCCTTTTGTTTAACTTAGCATTGTCTGCTAAGAGTAAAATTTACACACGTGAACCCGGAAAATGAAATAGAAAAAAATTGAAAAAGAGTAAGGAAAATTATAGTTATTCTAAAGAAAAACCTTAGATGTTAAGAGCGAAAAAATACAAATGTACGCTAAACATAACTACGATTTGGAACTACACGATAAAAAATATACTACACAAAACTAATGAGTTCTTAAAATATTTTCATCCGACAAAAGTAGACATAGATAGAAACAGGAAAGTAGAAAAAATAGAGAGAGAGATAGAGCACATTTGTTTAATGTCATACCTAAGTCATAAATTAAGATACTAGCAATCTAAGCGTCGACTGAATACTACTTGAATACTCCAAGGACTAATCTGGATAGACTGAATATCTCTACGATGATAACACAGAAACAAGTGTTCTATTTGTACCTCTCTGGTAATTTCAACCCAGTGTGATTCACTAATTTGCACACGCTCTGTGATGTTCTTCAGTCAATTGAATTGGAGACCCATCAGAAGGAATGAAAATAATGAAATAAAATCAAGTTTACTACAAATTATTATGTCAATAACGGATGCTATATTGTTTTCTTTTTCTTTAAAAGAAAATCGTATTCTTACATGTAGGCCTTAAACTGGAACAAAGTAAATGTAAAGAAAAGAATCCTGTGAAAAAATATCTTGAAGGCAATTCTCAAAAAAAAAGTCCAGTTGATAGGGTAACATTGTGACTTTTAAAAATAGACCTAGGATATATTAGATACAGGAGAGGAAAATACAAAAGGGAATCTGTAAATTAGTTGATTTTTATATTTTTAAACTTTCGAAATTCTCTTCTTCAACTTTCTGTACTTGTAAAACTCGGTGTTTATGGATATATTTAAATAGAATATGAATTCATAAGGGGTTGTAACTTACCTAGTAGTAGAAGCCCAACAGAAATGTAAATAACTACAAAAACAGTTGAATAATGCAGACCGTAATTAGAAAATGTAATACACGAAGATCATAAAACAGGCCCGAACCTGAGATGCCTAAAGGCGATAAATAAATTCAAAAACAGATAATAGGAAAAGTCAAAATAACTGATTTTAATGAGAAAATCATTTCAAGAAAGAATTTAAGAACGAAAGAATTGCTGAACTAAAAGAAATTAGCTTTCCTTTGATGAATTAAGTCA
Source organism: Lepisma saccharinum (assembly GCA_022664845.1). Taxonomy (NCBI): domain Eukaryota; kingdom Metazoa; phylum Arthropoda; class Insecta; order Zygentoma; family Lepismatidae; genus Lepisma; species Lepisma saccharinum. The sequence continues at coordinate 8,005 of JAGDQP010067848.1, forward strand.
TATCTTTTCTTTTTTTGTAGTTATTTACCTAGAAATTATAGACATATATAAAACTGTTGACAGTAAATAACTTCCGCAAGTTCCATACACAAGACAAAAAAATTAATTATCCATATCCATTGTAATAGAAAAAATTCATTCACAAAATATATATCATAACACTGAAACTAACTTACTCTCAAATTTCTTTGTTTGTACATTTAATTAGAAATTATGATTAAATATTACCTGAATAAGGCTGGCTATAAACTTTTGAATTATACGAAGTAACAAGAAATACATTCATGTTACTTCTTGGATCATTCTGCTAGACCGTTCTGGAAATTTAAAAGAATAGCTTGCACAAGTCTAATTTTACAAAAATTAAGTATATATTTTTTTCTTCCTTTCACTTACCGCTTCCTCTCTTCTGTCATAAACTGGCATAGATACAGATGTCATTAGTTGGTATTCTCTAGGCAACCCAGCATCCAGTTCTTGACTAAAGAGCTATAGAAAAAGAGAAATATGTTGTGACATTTTCGTTAGATCGTGAAAACATTACTGTATATTTTATTTCCATGTGAAAATTATCAATTAAGAAACTCGTTTTATGCATTTATACAAGTATAATCTGCTTTGTAATAAAGTACCAGGTCAGACAAACAGGGAATTGAGAAGAAGGCAGATCTGACCCAATAAAAGGTTCTTTTACAGCATTTGAGGAAATGTCCAGAAATAAAATATTAAAACTCACGTTATCCAGTAACATGATTCAACCACGAGCAGTTGATTACGTAGCAGAAATTATATGGCTCTGATATCTCGCTTGATGGCGTGAAATAGTAGTTGACTGTTACAGTACAAAAGAAGACTCTTACTTATTAACCTGTTATTTTTCTCCAATACTATATACCCTTTTCTTGACAACGATTTTCTAACCCTAAGGGTAGTAGTAGTTTCTACAGTTTTACAGTTGGATATTTTTTACTTTACACTATGAAATTTCCTTATTTATTGAAACTTTGGTACGTGAGTGGTCCATGATATCTGATTTTGGAAGAAAGATATTTCGTTAAAATTTGGATACAGTCATAATTGATGCTTTTTTCTGCCATATTTTAGGCAAATATATTATTTTCTATGAACTGGATTAGAATTGAAGGGTAGTTGAAAAATCAGAAAAGTCAACGTACTTCAAACTTCAGAAGAACGAAAATGTAATCCAGAAATCTTGTTTTTTTACAGACTTTTCTTTAGTTCATAATGGTTCGCGGTGTCCTCAAACGTTGCAACGTTAATTTAACTCATTTTCTGATGTCATACGATGATGAAATTTTACATAGCGATGTAAATCGGGTGACAATACAATATTCCATTGTTACTTTCATATAGTTATATATTTTAATATTTTTTAATATGGACTTCTTTATCCTAAAATAAATACTAGTCTACAATGATTTTGGGTTTGACTGGTTGCAGAACACTTTGGGATTTGAGTCACAAAACATTAGCTTGAGAAAAAGTATCGAACACCGAACTATAAACCGAACTAACTCGGAAAAATAATAAAAATTCTTTTTAAAGACATACTTTTCTTAAACAATTCGTACCAAAAAGTGAAAAATAATTTCGTTTATAGATGACTAAAAAGAAAAGCAAGGAACGCGCCAATTCAAGAACTTATAAAGTGACTGTATATGAGAGCGGTCCCATGCTTTTATTTTTAGTCATGCATAAACAAAATTATTTTTCACTTTTTGGTACGAATTGTTGATTAAGAAATATGTTGAATATATGACACAGGTTACATACAAAGATCATCTCCAATTCTTATTCATTTTCCTTCCCTAGGAATATCTACTCTCAAAATTACTCAAATTTGACTTTATTGCTCCGTTTTGTACCTACCAAAAGTTAAGATTAGTTTCAAGTTTCCGACTAAAAGGGGCAATTTAGGGCTTATACATATATAGGTAATTATTTTCTTAGATACATATAATAAAAATTATTATACTATGGACTTCTAATACTACAGGTTTACTTGTACTTTGAACCAATAATGGAATGTTCAAATAACACTATCAACAATATATATTTTTATTTTTGTGTCATCCTTATAATTTCATCAAATAATTGTGATCAACTTTAAATCAGAAGTTAACACTTCGATATATTCTCACCCATGCATTTACTTGTTCTGTTTACTGAATACTTTTCTTAAGCATTCTTTCCCCTATTATTAAGATCTGATGGGAATTCTTTTCATATTTATGTATCCAATTCTTCTACATTACACCACACGCATGCGAACATAACATATATTCAGAAAAGTACATTACAACAATAGAACAAAATATAACTTTACCAGTGCCAGTTTTGGTCCCACTTTTCGATCTAGTTCTGAACAGTTTAACCGTTCTCTACCGAAGGTCAGGGCTCTTTCTTTCTGGTATTCCCGTTGCAGATCCTCCCAGAACCAATCTGTTATCTTAGGATCCTGTCCGAGATAAAGAATCATATTAATAATTTGTACTTTTTCTTTTTAGAAACACATATTTGCTGTGTTCGATTTGTTATAAATTAATAATTTGTACTTTTTCTTTTTAGAAACACATATTTGCTGT